>JABUQX010111399.1:0-17763 GCA_015478945.1 Trachelipus rathkii | reverse complement strand
TTTTTCTTGACTGTTTTCTTGGACGTTTTTGACTGTTGTTTGATAACTGCTGTTTTGAGCTGTTTTTAGACCTGCGTTTGACTGTTTTTGATGACGTGTTTTTCTTTTTTTTTTTCAGTTCATTTTGTTTGTATCCTTTCCATTTTTCCACCTGTTGAGCGTTTTTGACTCGTTTTTATTGACGTTTTTGACTGTTTTTTGGACTGTTTATGACCTGTTTGACTGAACAAACCAAGAGAATACATAGTTATTTCCCCAAAAAGTAAAAAAAAAAAGTCCCCAAATAAAATTAAGAACTTTTTGCAAACAATAAAACAGTCAGTCATATTAAACAGTCCTAATTCAAAAAACGAAGGTCAACAAGCCCAAAAAAACCAGTCTACAAAAACCAGTCCATAAACAGTGTTTCCTAAAAAACCAGTCAAAAAACAAAACAGTTCCAACAGACAGAATATAAAAACAAGCTTCTGAAAATCTATCAAAAACAGTTTCAAAAACAGTCATCAAAAACAGTCTCAAATCAAAACGAGTCAATCCAACTATAGAGCAAAACGAAAAAACACAGCACAAACTGAAAACAGCGCGAGCCCAATAACCCAGTCATGACCAATGAAAACTAAAAGAATTTACCAGTCAAATCAAAACCATCCACCATCTATGAACATGGTTCCTCTTAAACTCTATAATAACAGTGTCCAACATCAAATCAAATAAACAGTCTAAAAAAAAAAAAAAATCTCATACAAAAACATAAAGTTATAAAAAACAAGTCATGTCTCAAAGTAAAGTCAAACAAAAACAGTCAAAAACTGCTGTCCCTGTTAGTCAGAAAAACATTTCAAAGCAAAATACCATTTCCTGACTTTCATGTTTCATCAAACATTCTCCAAAAAAACAAATACCCAGTGTGTCTTATTAGAAACAAACTTTTATGAAAAAAAACATGTTTAATCCATTAAGAGAAAACACATCCATAAGATATTTGACTATTAGAACTAACTAGACTGCTTTATTGGAACAAAAAACAGTCACTGAAATATCACAAAGACTATTTGTTCTTTGACAAAAAAACAGTCAAACTAAACTGTATTCATAACAGTTGCCAAATAACATTCTTGACTAGGTTCATAAAACAGTTCGAAACTGATATCTGGATCATGTCAGTTCAAATATAATTGCGACATGTGCTTATATTAAATTTTCCTTTGACGATTTTTGACTGATTTGTTTCAAAATTAGACCTGTGTTTTTGACTGGTATTCTGAAGTTCAAAAACACTGCCTGAGTCAGAAATAAACAGGTCAAAAACCAGACTGTTTCAATAAGAAGTCACTCTAGAAGAACGATTTGTGACAAAAAACATCAAAAACCAGTTTCCAAAAACAGTCAAAACAAACAGTCCAAAAACAGTCTTGCCAAGAGAGTTTTTGCTGTTATCATTGATTTACTAACAAATAGTATTTTGAAGAACAACTCATTTCGACTGATTATTGACTGTTAATTGACTTGTTATATGAGCACTCTAGTTTTTGGACGTTTTTGACGTTTGACTGTTTTTGGACTGTTTTTGACTGTTTTTTGACTTTTTTGACTGTTTTTGACTGTTTTGACTGTTTTTGACGTTTTTGACTGTTTTACTAGACTGTTTTGACTGACAGTTTTTGACTGTTTTTGACTTAGTCCAATGTTCTATATGACACTGTTTGACTCGAGTTTTGATCTGTTTCACTGAGAACATGTTTTATGCCTGACGTATTGTCACAGGTTTCATAGACTGATAATCACAGCACATGATTTGAGAGAACTCTATTTTCGCACTGTCAGAATAGATTTTGAATGTTTTTGACCAAGTCAGTCAACTGTTTTTTCGAACGGTTAATTTAACTGTATTTAAAATGACTGCTTATGTTCCCAGTATAAACTAGCTGCGTATATTTTGACATGTTATAGACAGCATGTGTGCACGATTTTGAATGTATCCGATATCTCTTTTTTGAGTTCTTGACTGTTTATTGACTTTTTACTGAGCGTTTGGACTGTTCGTTGACTGTTTGACTTTTTTTTACTGTTATTTGGGACTTTTTTGGGACTTTTTTTGACCTGTTTGACTTTTGACTTTTTACTGTTTTGACTGTTTTGACTGTTTGACTGTTGGACTGTTGACTGTTTTACTGATTGACGTTTTGACGTTTTGATTGTGTACTGTTTCGACTGTTTTACATTGCACTGGTTTGACTGTTTGACTGTTTACTGGTTTGACCGGTTTTTACTGTGTTTTTGACCTGAACGGTTTTGTTATGTTCGGAGGTGTTGACCTGTTTTGACTGAACTGTTTTTGTACGACTGGTTTTGACTGTTTGACGTTTTGATTTTTGACTGTTTTGACTGTTTTGACGTTTGACTCGTTGACTGTTGACGTTTGACTTTTTTGACTGTTTTGACTTTTTTTTGATCTGACTGTTTGACTGACAGTTTTGATGTTGGACTTTTGACTGGCACTGTTTTTTGACTAGTCTGACTGACTGTTGACTTTTGACTTTGACTTGTTTTGACTTATTCGACGTTTTTGACGGTTTTTACTGTTTCTTACTGACTGAGTCAAAAAAACAGTTGACTGTTTTTGACTGTTTTGACTGACGTTTTTGACTGTTTTGACAGTTTTTGACTGTTTTGACTGACTGTTTTGACTGTTTTTTGACTGTTTGACTGTTTTTGGACGAGTTTTGAACGTTTGACGTTTGGACTGACTTTTTGACGGTTTGACTATTTGCACTGTTTTGACTGTTTGACTTTTTTGACTTTTTGACTTTGACTGTTTTGACTGTTTTGACTGACTGTATTTTTGGGACTTTTTGACGTTTTGACTAGTTTATTGACGACTTTTTGACTGTTTTGACTGTTTTGACTTTTTGACTGTTTTTACTGTTTGACTGTTTTGAATGTGACTGACTGTTTTTGACTGAAAGTTTTTGACTGTTTTTGACTTTTTTTGACTGTTTTTGACTGTTTTGACTGTTTCGACTGTTTACTGACTGTATTTGACTGTTTTTTTACTTTTTTGATGGTTTTTGACTGGTTTTGAGTTTTGACGGACTGCTTTTGACTTTTGAGCTACAGTTTTGACTGACTGTTTGACTGTTTTGACTTTTTGACTGAGTTGACTGTTTGACTTTTTTACGTTTGACTGTTTAACTTTTTTGATGTTTTTGACTTTTGACTTATTTTTTGACTGTTTTGGACGTTTGACGGACTGTCTTTGACTGTTTTGACTGGTTTTTGACTGTTGACTGTTTTTGACTTTTTTGACTTTTTTTTTGACTTTTGACTGTTTTTGACTGTTTTTGACTTTGTGACTGTTTTTGACTGTTTTTGACGTTTTTGACTGTTTTGACTGGACTGTTTTTGACTGTTTTTGAACGACTGTTTTGACTGACTGTTTTTGACTGGTTTTTGACTGATTTTTGACTACTTTTGTTGTTTGACTGTTTTTGACTTTTTGACGTTTGACTGACTGTTTTGAAGTTTTGAGCTGTTTTTACGTTGACTGTTTGACTGTTCTGACTGTTCTGACTGTTTTTGGATGTATTGACTGTTTTGACTGTTTTGACTATTTGACTTTTTGACTTTGACTTTGACTGTTTATGACTGTTTGACTGTTTGACTGTTTGACTGTTTGACTGTTTGACTGTCCTGACTGACTTCTGACTGACGTTTTTGACTGTTTTGACTGTTTGACGTTTTTGACTGTTTTGACTGACTGTTTCGACTGTTTTGATTTTTTGATTTTTGGCTATGGTTCTGATTTACTTTTTTTACTGTTTTTGACTTTTTTGGCTTTTACTGTTTTTTGACTTTTTTTGGTTTTTGACGTTTTGACTGTTTTTGACGTTTTGATTTTGACTGTTTTGACTGACTGATTTACTGGCACTGTTCTTGGCACTACTGGTTTCGACTACTCGTTTTGACTGGTTTTTGACGGTTTTGATGTATTGATCCTGTATTTGACACGTTCTCGACTGTTTGACCCTCCATGATCTTCTCGCGTTTGACTTCCTGTTTCTTACTGTTTTGCACTTTTTTACGACTGTTTTTGACGACTGTTTTACTGACTGTTATTGACTGTTTTTGACTGGTTTCTCTCTGTTTGACTGTTTTTGACTGTTTTTGACTTTTTATCTGTTTGACGTTGGACTGAGTTTTTGACTGACGCTGGACTTTTTTGTCTGTTTGAACTTCGACTGTTTTTGGGATCTGTTTTGACTGTTTTTGGACTGTTTTTGACTGTTTTCTGTTTGTTGACTGTTTTTCGACTGTTTGACTGACTGTTTTTGACGTTTTTGACTGTTTTTGACTTTTTCTTCAGGTGTAGTTTTGACTTTTGACTGACTGTTTTGACTTGACTTTTTGACTGTTTTTGACTGTTTTTGACTGTCTTGACTGTTGCTTTGACTGTTTTGACTGTTTTGGACTGTTTTGACTGTGACTGTTTTGACTTTTTTGACTGTTTTGACTGTTTTTGACTGTTTTTGACTGTTGACTTGGACTTTTTGACTGACAGTTTTGACTGTTTTGACTGTTTTTTGACTTTTTGACTGTTTGACTGACTGTTTTTGATTTTTTGACTGTTTTTGACTTTTGACTTTTGACTGTTTGACTGGTTTGAGACTGATTTTGACTGTTTGACTGGACGTTTTTGACGTTTTTTTTTGACTGTTTGACTGTTTTTGACTGTTTTGACTGTTTTTGACTGACTGTTTTGACTGTTTTGACTGCTTTTGACTGGTTTTGACTGTTTTTGACTGTTGACTGTTTTTGACTGACTGTTTTGACTGTTTTGACCGTTTTGACTGTTTTGACTGTTTTGGACTTTTTGACTGTTTTTTGACTGACAGTTTTGACTGTTTTTGATTTTTACTTACTTTTTTGACTTCTGGCCTTTTCTTTTTGACTTTTTGACAGTTTTTGACTGTTTTGACTGTTTTTGACGTTTTGACTGGTTTGACTGACTGTTTTTGACGTTTTGACTGTTTGACTGTTTGACTGTTTGACTGTTTGACTGACTGTTTTGACTATTTTGACTGTTTTGACTGTTTTGCCTGTTTTGACTGTTTTTGACTGACTGTTTTCGACTGTTTTGACTGTTTTGACGACTGTTGTGACTGACTAATTTGAATTTTTACTTTTGGACATGTTTTGACTTTTTTGACTGTTTTGACTGTTTTGACGTTTTGACTGTTTTGACGTTGCTGTTTGACTGTTTTTACTTGACTTTTTTGACTACATTTTTTTAACTGTTTTTGACTGTTTTTGACTGACTGTTTTTGACTTTTTGACTGTTTTTGACTTACTGTTTGACTGTTTTGACTTTTTGACGTTTTGGACTTTTTGACTGTTTTTGACGTTTTTGACTGTTGACTTTTTTTTTTACTGTTTGACTTTTTGACTGTTTGACTGTTTTGGCATTGCACTTGTTTGATGTTTACTGTTTTGACTGTTTTTGTGACGTTTTTGACTTTTTGACTGTTTTGACGTTTGCGAACTGTTTTTACTTTTGACATGACTTTTTTGACTGACATTCTTGACTGTTTTGACGTTGTTGACTGACTGTTTTGACGTTTTTGACTGTTTTTGACTGTTTTGACTGTTTGACTGACTGTTTGATGTTTTTGACTGTTTTTGACGTTTTGACTGACTGTTTTGACTGTTTTTGACTGTTTTTGACGGTTTTGACTTTTTAACTTTCGACTGTTTGACTATTTTGACTTTTTTTACTATTGTTGACTGTTTTCTGACTGTTTTTGACTGTTTTTGACTGTTTTTGACTGGACTGTTTACTTTTTTGACTGTTTTTTACTGTTTTTGACTGTTTTTGACTGTTTGACTGTTTTGACTGACTGTTTTCACTGTTTTGACTGTTTTGACTTTTGATCTGTTTTGACGTTTTTGACGTTTGACTGCTGTTCTTACTGACTGTTTTGACATATTTGACTTTCTTGACTGTTTGACTGTTTTGACTGTTTTGACTGTTTGACTGTTTTGACTGTTTGACTGTTTTTGACTTTTCTGACGTTTTCGACTTTTGACTGACTGTTTTGAACTCCTGTTTTTGACGACAGGTTTTTGACGTTTTTACGTTTGACTTACAGTCTATTTTATTTTGACTGACTGTTTTTACTGTTTTTGACGTTTTTGACTGACGATTTGACAGTTTTTTGACGACCTGTTTTTGACTTTTGACTGTTTGACTGTTTTGGCATTGAACGTTTGTTAGACTGTTTCGACTGTGTTCTTGACTTATTTTTGACTTTTTACTGCTATTGCCTGTTTTTGACTGACTGTTTTAGTGGCTTATGGTGACTGTTTTACTACTGTTTTGACGGCAATTGCTCCTGTATTTGACGTTTTCACCTGAATTGCCATTTTTGACTGTTTGACTGTTTGACTGGTTTTTGACTGTTTGACTTGACGTTTTGACTGACTGTTTGAACTGACATTTTTAACTGTTTTGACTTTTGACTGGACGTTTGACGTTTTGACTTTTGACTGACTGTGAAAGAGTCCTTAATTGTATGTTTACTTTTTGACGTTTTTGACTAGTTTTTGACTGTTTTGACTTTTTTGACTGTTTGTGGACTTTTGACGTTTTGACTGGACGTTTGACTGTTCTTGACTGTTTTTTGACTGTTTTTGACTGTTTGCACTGTTTTTGACTTTTTTGATCTGTACGTTTTTACGTTTTGACTGTCTTGACGTTTTGACTGTTATTTGACTTTTACCGTGTTTCGACTGTTTTGGAACTGATTTTTGACTGTTTAGACTTTTTGACTGTTTTTAACTGACATGTTTTTACTGACTGTTTGACGATTTTTGCATGTTTGACTGACTTTTGACTGTTTGACGTTTTGACTGTTTTGACTGTTTTGACTGTTTTGACTGTTTTGACTGTTTTTGACTACTGTTTTGACTGTTTAGTTTTTGACTGTTTTGGACTGTTTTTGACTGACTTTTTGACTGTTTGACTGTTTTTGACTGTTTGACGTTTTGACTGACGTTTGACTGTGACGTTTTTGACTCTTTGACTGTTTATTGACTAAATCACGACTTTTGACTTTTGACTTTTGACTGTTGACGTTTACTGTTTTCGACTGTTTGACATTTGACTGTTTTGAACTGGGTTTGACTGTTTGACTGTTTGATGTTTTTGACTGACTGGTATTTGACTTTGCTGTATTTTGACGTTTTGACTGTTTTTGACTGTTTTTGACTGTTTTTGACTGTTTTTGACTTTTTTTGACTGTTTTTGACTGTTTCTGTTTTTTCTGTTTTTGACTGTTATTGACTGACTGTTTGATCTGAACTGTTTTTGTGACTATTAATTTCTGACGTTTGATCTAGTTGAACTGTTTGACTGTTTCTGACTTTTTGGACTGTTTTGACTTTTTGACTGTTTTGACTGCTTTTTGACTTTTTGACTGTTTTTGACTCGTTTTTGACTGACTGTTTTTGACTGCTGTTTTTGGACGACAGTTTTCGACTTTTTTACTGTTTCTTACGACTGTTTTGACGGTTTTTGACTGTTTGACTGTTTTGACTGTTTTTGACTGACTTTGACTGTTTGACTGTTTCTGACTGACTGTTTTTGACTGTTTGACTGACTGTTTTGACTGTTTTACTGTTGACGTTTTTGACTGTTTTGACGTCTTGATGTTTTTGGACGTTTTTGACGACTGTTTTGACGTTTTGACGATTTTTGACTGTTTGACTGTTTTTGACCGTTTGTGACTGAACTGTTTTTGAACTGTTTTTGACTGTTTTGACTGTTTGACGTTTTGACGTTTTGACTGTTATGACTTGTTTGACTGTTTTTGACTGTTTTTGACTGCTTTTACTGTTTGACTTTGACTGACTGTGACTTTTTGACTGTTTGCTGTTTGACTGTTTTTGACTGTTTTAACTGCTTTTCGACTGTTTTTGACTATTTTTACTGTTTTGACGTTTTGACTGTTTTGACTGTTTATGACGTTTTTATATACTGTTTTTGACGTTTTGACTGTTTTTGACTGACGTTTTTTGATTTTTGACTGTTTTGACTTTTTGACTGTTTGACTGTTTTGACTGTTGACTTATTTTGACTGACTGTCTTTGACTGTTTTTGACTGTGACTGTTTTGACTCTTTGACTGTTTGGACCTGTTTTACTGACATTTTGACTGTTTTGGACTTTTTGACTGACCTGTTTTGACGTTTGTTGACTTTTTGACGTTTTTGACGTTTGACTGTTGACTGTTTTGACTGTTTTTGACTGTTTGACTTTTTTTGACTTGACTGTTTTTGACTGTTATGACTGTTTACTGACTGTTTTTGACTGACAGTTTTGACTGTTTGACTGACTGTTTTGACTTTTTTGACTGTTTTTGACGGTTTTTTGACTGACTGTTTTTGACTACTGTTTTTGACTTCTTTGACTGTTTGACTGTTTCTGACTTCGTTTTGACTTTTGACGACGTTTTTGCGACGGTTTTGGACTTTGTGACTTTTGTGACGTTTTTGATTGCTTTTGACTGTTTTGACTGTTTTGCACTGTTTTGACTGACTTTTTTGACTGTTTTGACTTTTATCCTGTTTTTGACTTTTTTGACTTTTTTGAACTGTTTTGACTGTTTTTTGACTGACTGTTTTGACTTACAGTTTTTGACTTGTTTTGACTGTTTTGACTGCTTTGACTGTTTTGACTGTTTTTGGACTGTTTGACGTTTGACTGTTATTGACTTTTTTTGACTGTTTTGTGTTCTTGACATTTTGACTGTTTTGACTTTTTGACTGTTCTGACTTTTTGACTGTTTTGACGTTTGACTGTTGACTGACTGTTTGGGACTGTTTTTGACTTGTTTTTGACTGTTTTGACTTTTCTGACTGACTTTTTGACTGTTTTTGACTGTTTGACTTTTTTTGACTTTTTGACCTGTTTTGACTGTTTGGACTGTTTACTGACTGTTTTGACTGACATTTGACTGTTTTGACAGTCTTTTGACGTTTTGACTGTTTCTTGCTTTGGACTGTTGACTGTTTTGTACTGTTTTTGACTGTTGACTGACTTTTTTTGACTGACAGTTTTTGACGTTTTTGACTGTTTTGACGTGTTTGACTGACTGTTTGACTGGACAGTTTTTGACTGTTACGTTTGACGTTTGACTACTGTTTTGACTGACAGTTTTGAGTTTTGACAGTTTACTTTTGACTTTTTGATCTGTTTGACTGTTTTTGCTGTTTTTGACTGTTTTGACTTTTTGACTGTTTGACTGTTTTTGACTGATTTTTGACTGACTGTTTTGACTGATGTTTTTACTGTTTTTGACTTTTAGTTATTGACTGTTTTTGACTACTTTTTTGACTTGTTTTGACTGTTTTACTGTTTTGATTGTTTGACTGTTTTTGATTTTTTTGACTGTTTGACTGTTTGCCTGTTTTGACTACTGTTTTTGATGTTTGACTGTTTTGACTTCTTGACTGTTTTCACTGTTTTAACTGACTGTTTTTGGACTGTTTTTGACTGTTTGACTGACTGTTTTTGCACTGTTTGACTGACTGTTTTGACTGTTTTTGACGTTTTGACTGTTTTTGACTGTTTTGACTGTTTTGACTACTGTTTTGACTGGTTTGACTGTTTGACTGTTTTGATTGTTTCTGACTGTTTTTTGATGGTTTTTTTGACTGTTGTGACTGTTTTGACTGACTGTTTTTGACTGACTTTGTTTGACTGTTTTTGACTGACTGTTGGCCTGTTTTGACCTGACGTTTTTGACTGTTTTGACTGTTTTACTTTTTACGTTTGACTGGTTTTGATGACTGTTGACTTGTTTGACTTTTTGGACTGTTTTTGATGTTATTGACTGTTTGACTCTTTGACTGTTTTGACTGACGTGTGACATGTTATTGACCACGTTTGACTGTTTTTGACCGGACTTTTTGAACTGTTTTGAACTGACTTTTTGACGACTAGTTTTTGACCTACTGTTTTGACTGTTACAAATTTTGACGTTTTGACTGGTTTCCCAATGTATGACTGTTCCTGACTTTTGATTGTTCCTCTTTTCACTGCTGACTGTTATTGACTGTGACCTGTTTTGACTGTGTTTGACTGTTTTGACTGTTTGACGAACTGTTTTTGACTCTTGTTTGACTTGTTTTGACGTTGTTGACTGTTTTGACGTTTTGACTTTTGACTGGACTGTATTTTGACTGTTTTGACTGACTTTTTTGACTGACTGTTTTGACTCTTGACTGACTTTTGCACTGTTTTGACTACGTTTGACTATCTGTTCTGACTTTTTTGACTGACTGTTTTGACTGTTTGACTTGTTTTTTTACTGTTTACTGTTTTTGACTGTTTTTGACGTTTTGACTGTTTTTGACGTTTTACGTTTTGACTGTTTTGACGACTGTTTGACGTTGATCTGACTGTTTCCTGACTGTTTTGACTGTTTTGACTGTTTTTGACTTTTTGACTGCTTTTGACTGTTTTGACCTGTTTTGACTGTTTTTTCTGTTTTTGAACTGACTTTTTGACTGTTTTGACTGACTGTTTTGGACTGACTGTTTTGACTGCTTTTGACGACGTTTGACTTTTGACTGACGTTTTGACTGTTTGACGACCTGTTTTTGACGACTGTTTTGACTGTTTTTGACTTGTTTTTGACTGGTTTTGACTTTGGACGTTTGACGTTTATTGACTGTTGTGACTGTTTTCTGAATGTTTTGACTGTTTTTGACTGACTGTTTTGATGTTTTTGACTGACTTTGACTGTTACTTTTTTTTTTTTAATTTTGACTGGTTTGACTGTTTGACTGTTTGGATGTTTTTAGGTATGTAACTGTTTTTGACTTTTTGACTTTTTTGACTGTTTGACGTTTTTGACTGTTTTGACTGACTGTTGACGTTTTGACGTTTTGACTGACTGTTTTTTACTGACAGTTTTTGACGTTTCTTGACTTTTTGAACGACTGTTTTACTTTTTGACTGTTCTTGGACTGTTTTGACTGTTTTGACTGTTTTGACTGACTGTTTATTGACTGTTTTTGACTTTTGACTGTTTGACTGTTTTGACTGTTTTGACTGTTGTTGTTTTTGACTGTTTTTGACTGTTTGACTGTTTTTGACTATGACTGTTGACTGTTTTGACCTGTATTACTGTTTTGATTGACTGTTTACTGTTTGACGTTGACTGTTGAACTGTTTTGACTGTTTTTGACTGTTTTGACGTTTTGACTGTTTTGACTGTTTTATTGTTTGATTGTTTGATTGTTTGTTTTGACTTTTTGACTGTTTGACTGTTTTTGTTTGACTGTTTTTGACTGACTGTTTGACTGTTTTTGACTGACTTTTGACTGTTTTTACTGTTTTTGACTGTTTTTGACTGACGGTTTTTTTGACTGTTTTTGACTGTGTTTTGACTGTTTTTGACTGGTTTTTACTGTTTTGACTGTTTTTACTGTTTTGACTGTTTTTTGACTTTTTGACTGACTGTTTTTGACTGTTTTTGATGACTGTTGTTGACTGTTTTTGACTGTTTGACTGTTTTGACTGTTTTGACTGTTTGACTGTTTTTTGACTGTTTTTGACTGTTTTGGACTGGACTTTTTTTGACCTGTTTTGACTTTTTTGACTTGTTTTTTGCTGTTCTTGACTGTTTTTTGATGACTGTATTTTGAACTTTGACTGTTTTTTGACTGCCTGTTTTTGACTGTTTTTGACTGTTTTTGACTGTTTTTGACTGTTTTTGACTGTTTTTGACTGTTTATGACTGTTTTTGACTGACTGTTTTTGACTGTTTTTGACTGACTGTTTTTGACTGTTTTGTTTGTTTATGACTGTTTTTGACTGTTTTTTGACTGTTTTTGACTGTTTTTGACGGTTTTGACTGTTTTGACTGACTGTTTTTGACTGTTTTTGACTGTTTTTGACTGACTGTTTTTGACTGTTTTTGACTGTTTTTGACTGTTTTTGACTGTTTACTGACTGTTTTTGACTGTTTTTGACTGTTTTTGACTGTTTTTGACTGTATTGACTGTTTTGACGTGTTTTGACTGACTTTTTGACGTTTTGAACTTTTGACTTTTTTTGACTGTTTTTGACTGTTTTTGACTGTTTTTGACTGTTTTTGACTGTTTTTGACTGTTTTTGACTGTTTTTGACTGTTTTTGACTGTTTTTTTCTGATTTTTTTGTCTGACTGTTTTTGACTTTTTTTGACTGTTTTTGACTTTTTTGACTGTTTTTGACTGTTTTTGACTGTTTTTGACTGTTTTTGACTGACTGTTTTTGACTGTTTTTGACTGTTTTTGACTGACTGTTTTTGACTGTTTTTGACTGTTTTTGACTGTTTTTGACTGTTTTTTGACTGTTTTTGACTGTTTTTTTGACTGTTTTTGTCTGTTTTTGACTGCTGTTTTTGACTTTTTGACTGTTTTTGACTGTTTTTGACTGTTTTTGACTGTTTTTGACTGACTGTTTTTGACTGTTTTTGACTGTTTTTGACTGTTTTTGACTGTTTTTGACTGTTTTTTACTGTTTTTGACTGTTTTTGACTTTTTTTGACTGTTTTTGACTGTTTTGACTGTTTTTGACTGTTTTTGACTGTTTTGACTGTTTTTGACTGTTTTTGACTGTTTTTGACTGTGTTTGATTGTTTTTGACTGTTTTTGACTGTTTTTGACTGACTGTTGTTGACTGTTTTTGACTGACTGTTTTTGACTGTTTTTGACTGTTTTTGACTGTTTTTGACTGTTTTTGACTGTTTTTGACTGTTTTACTGTTTTTGACTGTTTTTGACTTTTTACTGTTTTTTGACTGACTGTTTTGACTGTTTTGACTGGTTTTGACTTTTTTGACTGTTTTGACTGTTTTTGACTGACGTTTTTGACTGTTTTTTGGGCTGACTGGTTTGACTGACTGTTTTTGGACTGACTGTTTTGATCTGACTGTTTTTTGACTGTTTTTGGACTGACTGATTTTGACTGTTTTTGACGGTTTTCACTGTTTTTGACTTTTTGACTGTTTTTGACTGTTTTTGACTGTTTGTGGCTTTTGACTGTTTTTGACTGACTGTTTTACTGTTTGACTGTTTTTGACTGTTTTTTGACTGTTTTTGACTTTTTGGACTGTTTTTGACGTTTTTGACTGTTTTTAACTGTGTTTTGACTGTTTTTTTTGACTGTTTTGACTGTTTTTGACTGTTTTGACTGTTTTTGACTGTTTTTGACTTTTTGACTTGATTGTTTTTGACTGTTTTTGACTGTTTTGACTGTTTTTTGACTGACTGTTTTGACTGTTTTATGACTGTTTTTGAATTGTTTTGACTGTTTTTGACTGTTTTGACTGACGTTTTTGACTGTTTTTGACTGTTTTTGAACTGGTTTTTGGCACTTTTTGACTGAATGTTTCGTCTGTTTTGACTGTTTGACGGTTTTTGACTTTTTGCGGACTTGACTGTTTTTTTACTGTTTTTGACTGTTTTTGACTGTTTTTGACTGTTTTTGACTGTTTTTGACTGTTTTTGACTGTTTTTGACTGACTGTTTTTGACTGTTTTTGACTGTTTTTGACTGTTTTTGACTGACTGTTTTTGACTGTTTTTGACTGTTTTTGACTGTTTTTGACTGTTTTTGACTGTTTTGACTGTTTTTGACTGTTTTTGACTGACTGTTTTTGACTGTTTTTGTCTGTTTTTTTCTGTTTTGACTGTTTTGACTGTTTTGACTACTGTTTTTGACTGTTGTTGACTAACTGTTTTTGACTGTTTTGACTGTTTTTGACTGACTGTTTTTGACTGTTTTTGACTGACTATGTTTTGACTGTTTTTTGTACTGACTGTTTTGACATGTTTTGACTGTTTGGACTGTTTTTGACTGTTTTTGACTGTTTTTGACTGTTTTGACTGTTTTTGACTGTTTTTGACTGTTTTTGACTGTTTTTGACTGTTTTTGACTGACTGTTTTTGACTGTTTTTGACTGTTTTTGACTGTTTTTGACTGTTTTTGACTGACTGTTTTTGACTGGCTGTTTTGCTGTTTTGTCTTTTTTTGTCTGTTTTTTGACTGTTTTTTGCATGGTTTTTGACTGTTTTTTTTACTGTTTTTGACTGTTTTGACTGTTTTTGACTGTTTTGACTGTTTTTGACTGTTTTTGACTGTTTTTGACTGACTGTTTTTGACTGTTTTTGACTGTTTTTGACTGTTTTTGACTGTTTTTGACTGTTTTTGACTGTTTTTGACTGTTTTTGACTGTTTTTGACTGTGTTTTTGACTGTTTTTGACTGTTTTTGACTGTTTTGTCTGACTGTTTTTGACTGTTTTGACTGTTTTTGCTGTTTTGACTGTTTTTGACTGTTTTTGACTGTTGACTGTTTTTTGACTGTGTTTGACTGACTGTTTTTGACTGACTGTTTTGACGTTTTGACTGTTTTTGACTTTTTTTTGACTGTTTTTGACTGTTTTTGACTGACTGTTTTTGACTGTTTTTGACTGACTGTTTTTGACTGACTGTTTTTGACTGTTTTTGACTGTTTTTGACTGTTTTTGACTGTTTTTGACTGTTTTTGACTGTTTTTGACTGTGTTTGATTGTTTTTGACTGTTTTTGACTGTTTTTGACTGACTGTTGTTGACTGATTTTTGCGACTGACTGGTTTTACTGGTTTTTCGACTGTTTTTGTCTGTTTTTGACTGTTTGACTGTTTTTGACTGTTTTTTGACTGTTTTGTCTGTTTTTGACTGTTTTTGACTGTTTTTGACTGTTTTTGACTGTTTTTGACTGTTTTTGACTGTTTTTGACTGTTTTTGACTTTTTTTACTGTTTTTGTCTGTTTGAGACGTTTTGACTGGTTTATTGAATGACTGTTTTTGACAGACTGTTTTTGACCTGTTTTTTGACTGACTGTTTTTGACTGTTTTTGACTGACGTTTTTGACTGGTTTTGACTGTTTTTGACTGTTTTTGACTGTTTTTGACTGTTTTTGACTGTTTTTGACTGTTTTTGACTGTTTTTGACTGTTTTTGACTGTTTTTGACTGACTGTTTTTGACTGTTTTTGACTGTTTTTGACTGTTTTTTGACTGTTTTTGACTGTTTTGTTTGTGACTGTTTTTGACTGTTTTTGACTTTTGACTGACGGTTTTTGACTGACTGTTTTTGAACTGTTTTTGACTGTTTGACTGTTTTTGACTGGTTTTGACTTGTTTTGACTGGTTTTTGATGACTGTTTTTTTTGACTGTTTTTGTCTGTTTTTGACTGTTTTTGACCTGTTTTTGACTGTTTTTGACTGACTGTTTTATGTTTTTGACTGTTTTTGACTGTTTGTTTTTGTTTTTTTGACTGTTTTTGACTGTTTTTGACTGTTTTTGACTGTTTTTGACTGACTGTTTTTGACTGTTTTTGACTGTTTTTTTGACTGTTTTTGACTGTTTTTGACTTTTTTTTTTTTGTTTTTGACTGTTTTTGACTGTTTTTGACTGTTTTTGACTGTTTTTGTCTTTTTTTGACTGTTTTTGACTGTTTTTGACTGTTTTTGACTGACTGTTTTGACTGACTGTTTTTGACTGTTTTTGACTGACTGTTTTTGACTGTTTTTGACTGTTTTTTGACTGTTTTGTGACTGTTTTTTTTTTGTTTTTTTTTACTGTTTTTGACTGTTTTTGACTGTTTTTGACTGTTTTTGACTGTTTTTGACTGTTTTGACTGTTTTTGACTGTTTTTTGGACTGACTGTTTTGACTGTTTTTTGAATGTTTTGACTGTTTTTGACTTTTTTGACTGGTTTTGACTGCTTTTTTTGATGTTTTTGACTTTTGACTTTTTGAACCTGTGTGACTGTTTTTTTGACTGTTTTGACTGTTTTTGGACTGTTTTTTGACTGTTTTTTGATGTTTTTGACTGTTTTTTGACTATTTTTTGACTGTTTTTGACTGACTGTTTTTGACTGTTTTTGACTGTTTTTGACTGACTGTTTTTGACTGTTTTTGACTTACTGTTTTTGACTGTTTGTTTTTGACTGTTTTTGTCTGTTTTTGACTGACTGTTTTTACTGTTTTTGACTGTTTTTGACTGTTGTTTGACTGTTTTTTTGACGGATTTTGACTGTTTTTGACAGTTTTGACTGTTGTTTTGACTGTTTTGACTGTTTTTTGACTGACTGTTTTTGACTGTTTTTGACTGTTTTTGACTGTTTTTGACTTTTTTGACTGGTTTTTGACTGACTGTTTTTGACTGTTTTTGACTGTTTTTGACTGTTTTTGACTGACTGTTTTTGACTGTTTTTGACTGTTTTTGACTGTTTTTGACTGTTTTTGACTGTTTTTGACTGTTTTTGACTGTTTTTGACGGTTTTTGACTGTTTTTTGACTGACTGTTTTGGACCTGATGTTTTTGACTACTGTTTTGGACTGTTTTGACGACGTTTTTGACTGACTGTTTTTACTGACTGTTTTGACTGTTTTTACTGGTTTTGACTGTTTTTGACTGTTTTGTTTTTTGACTGTTTTGAATGTTTTTGACTGACTGTTTTTGACTGACTGTTTTTGACTGTTTTTGACGGACTGTTTTTGACTGTTTTTGACTGTTTTTGACTGTTTTTGACTGACTGTTTTTGACTGACTGTTTTTGACTGTTTTGACTGACTGTTTTTGACTGTTTTTGACTGCATGACATTGTTTTTTGACTGTTTTTGACTGTTTTTGACGACTGTTTTTGACTGTTTTTTGACTGACGTTTTTGACTGTTTTTGACTGTTTTTGACTGTTTTGACTGACTGTTTTTGACTGACTGTTTGACGTTTTGACTGTTTTTTTGACGTTTGACTGTTTTTGACTTTTTTTACTGTTTTTACTTTGTGACTGACGTTTTTGGACTGTTTTTGACCTGACTGTTTTTTGACTGTTTTTGACTGTTACTGTTTTTGACTGTTTTTGACTGTTTTTGACTGTTTTTGACTGACTTTTTTGACTGTTTTTGACTGTTTTTGACTGTTTTTGACTGTTTTTGACTGTTTTTGACTGTTTTTGACTGACTGTTTTTGACTGTTTTTGACTGACTGTTTTTGACTGTTTTGACTGTTTTTGCTACTGTTTTTGACTGTTGTTGACTGTTTTTGACGTTTTTGACTGTTTTACTGTTTTGACTGAGCTGTTTTGACTGTTTTTGACTGTTTTAACTGTTTTTGACTGTTTTTGACTGTTTTTGCTGTTTTTGACTGTTTTTGACTGTTTTTGAGCTGACTGTTTTTTGACTGTTTTTGACTGACTGTTTTGGACTGTTTTGACTGTTTTTTGACTGGTTTTTGACTGTTGTTTGACTGACTGTTTTTGACTGACTGTTTTGACTGACTTGTTTTGACTGTTTTTGACGTTTTTGACTGTTTTTGACTGTTTTTGACTGTTTGACTGTTTTTGACTGTTTTTGACTGACAGATGTTTTTGACTGTTTTGACTGTTTTTGACTTTTTGACTTTTTTGACTGTTTTGACTGTTTTGACTGTTTTTGACTGATTTGACTGTTTTGACTGTTTTTGACTGTTTTTTGACGGTTTTTACTGGCTGTTTTTGACTGTTTTTGACTTTTTGACTGTTTTTGACTGTTTTTGACTGTTTTTGACTGACTGTTTTTGACTGTTTTTGACTGTTTTTTAACTGACTGTTTTTGACTGTTTTTGACTCGTTTTTTGACTGTTTTGACTGTTTTGACTTTTTGACTGGTTTTTGACGTTATCTCTCTTTTT
>JABUQX010111398.1:0-12500 GCA_015478945.1 Trachelipus rathkii | reverse complement strand
CCTATCGTAGTTTCAAAAGAGATAAAAAAATAAAAAAAAAGTTAGATTTTAGTTATTTTTATCCTTCTAAATTAAGAGGCTGATTCCATATATGTTATTCAGTTTTCGTGTACCTATCTTAGTTTTCGAGATATCATGCGGTTAACTTCTTTAGTTTCACCTAATAATAATCTATATATATATATAATATATATATATATATATATATATATATATATATATATATATATATATATATATATATATATATTTATATATATATATATTATATATATTTATATATATAATATATATATTAATATAATATTATATATATATATATATAGTATATATATATAATATATCGTGATGAGTAATTAGACTTTATTTATAAAATCATGCAAAAGATTCCCTTTAACAAAGTGTTGGTTTGAATTAAATTTTAGTGTTAATATGAATCTAAATTTAAAAATGAAATTAATTTTTTTCTTATTTTTGTCTTTGGTTTTTTACATTCACAAATTTACATTTTCTTTTATGGTTCAATGTTGAAATTTGTCTTGCCTAAAACAAAAAGATATTTAAAAAGGAAATCATTTGATGACTAAGATATTTTCTAAAAGTATGTTATATTCTTTTTTTTTCTCCATTCATATTAATTTTCTTTTGTACAGACCCTCACTATCGATGTTGGTGAAGTAGGAAAGGATTCCAAAATGAAAAGTCCTTTAAGAAGAAGACCTCAAGCATCAGCAGCGAAGAATGTAATCATCAAAGATAGCTTAAAAAGTCATCTGCTAACTCACAGCAAGAGAGAGATAGAGAAAGAGAACATATCCAACAAATGCCGAATGTGTAAAGTATCTCCGGAAACAGTTAGCCATATATTATCAAGCTGTGACACACTTCTCCAACGCAAGACATACACCGAAAGACATAATACAATATGCAAATTAATCCATTTTAGAATTTGTGAAAAATACAAAATACCAATAGAAGCATCCAAATACTGGGAACACAACCCAAACGCAATAGAAGAAAATAACCACGCGCTAATACTATACGACTATAGCATTCCCACAGATGTACCTATAAGACATAACAAACCGGATATTGTTGTAAAAGATAAAAGAGAAAGAAAGGCATACATTATAGAGATAGGAATTCCATGGGACGGCAGAGTATCAGCATATGAAACTGAAAAGGAAGTTAAGTACCAAACTCTGAAATACTCATTACAAGGAATGTGGAATGACATTGATAGAGCAGAGGTTATCCCTGTGGTAATTGGAAGTATGGGATTAAAAAAAAGCTTAAAACAATATATTGAAAGACTACCGGTGGAAGTAACAACGTTGGAGATGAGCTCCATTATAATACGACAGAGCGCCAGAATACTGAGAATGGTTCTTGGTTGTTAAAGAACCTGCCGGGACAACCATATGCGCTTAGGCCCGAGGTTTCGGCCAGCGCATTAAATGGTAACCTTAAGGGAAAGGGAAATTAAAAAAAAAAAAAAAAAAAAAAAACAAAAAAACTCAAAATTATCTTAAATGTTTGAATGCAGCTATGAGTGTAATTGGAAAGGAACCTTAAAACAGCACACATGCTTAAGCATCGAGATACAAATTTATTTAAATGTTCTGAGTGCAGCTATGAATGTAATCAGAAAGAATCCTTTAAACGGCCACATGCTTAAAGCATCGAGAGACAAAATTATTTAAATGTTGCTGAGTGGAGCTATGAATGTAATTCAGAAAGGAAACTCTATAAAACAGGCACATGCTTAAACATCGAAGATACAAAGTTATTTAAATGTTCTAGAGTGCAAACATAGAAATGAAATCAGTAAGAAATATTTAAGGAATTACACAATGCTTAATCACGAAAAATATAAAATTATTTTAAATGTGCCGAGTGCAGCTATTGAGTGTAATCGAAAGGAAACTTAAAAAATCACATGCTTAAGCATCGAGATACAAAGTTATATTAAAAATGTTTCTGAGTTGGAGCCTATGAAAGTTATATTATAAAAAGTAATTTAAAGCTAACATTTGCTTAAGCCACGTAAATATGTAAGAACCCTTCTTTAAAAGGGGGGGAAAAAAATTAAATAAAATCATTAGTGAAAGCATAATGGGGGTGTGCAACCTGTACTATATGTCTTGAGAAAAGAACAACTAATAATCAATAAAATGGTAAAGGAAAATAGTTGTAGAGGGCAAAAGAATTTCTGTATGACATGAATTGATTACCAAAAATGACTAAATGAATTTATCACTCATTCATGTCGGAAAGAAATATTAAACATTTATAAAGTGGAAGGAAATATCAAGAGGTTTCTGTTGAGGGTTATTAATAAATGCAAAATAATAATAAAATATTTTTAATTTTTTTAAACAACTCTAATATTAATAAGCAACTCTAATATTAATAAGAACGTAGTCGAGTTCAGCGTGTATTAATAAAATTTGTATTTGCATCAAAATAAAGTCTAACTTTAAGGAACAAAATGTTCCAATTTGCAAGTCCTTCTTAGATGATAAATTCTCATAAATAAATCATTTTTTTGTACAAGATTTTTAATTTCTTTACTAATGGATTAATTTACTTTAAATGTTACTAAAAATATTATCGAAAAACCAAAAAATTAAACTAAAAGTCACAATAATTAATTAACACAAGTCACGAATGAATAATTTATTATATTTAATTGAAAAGAAATATATGAAATTTTTTATTAAATTCGATACCTTAATTAAACATTAAAATTTAAGTGAAATAAATTGAGGAAATTTCTGTTACAAATTATTAAATTTAAGCAAAATCAAATGAGGCAATGAGACTTCAAAGTCTATCGGAAATAAATTCTTGAATGAAAATCAAAGTTTTAACGAAACTTCAAAACTTAGAGCTATTAAATTCCAAAATTAAAGATAATATTCGAAGTCCTAAATATTATAGTACACATGTTCTAAAATAATTTAAAAATTGCCAATGTCAAAATACTACAAAATGATTATAAATCAAAATGTACTCTCAAAATAATTAATTAAAGCCGATGATATTCAGATGTTGAAACGAGATTCGTATCTTGCAAACGAACTAATTTGCTATTCACAATACTGTTGCATAGCTAGAGCATAAAATCCAGACTATGTTAGGGAAAATGTAATCCATAAGATTTTCACATCTTAATGAGACTAATGTTAAAAGCTCTATGTAAATTCATATTTGAACACAATTGTGAGGTAAAGATTCCTAAAAGCATCTCGAGGTTCTTTATAAATGAACACAAGGCACTGAAAACGACCCTTCCCCCATTTAGCTTTTTTACATATCGACATTGGAGAATCTTCAAAAGATTTTAAATTAATCATCATGAACCAGGAGTTAAACGTAACCTATACCATCAGAACCATAAATGCAAATTTGAAGAATTTTATTGCAGAGATTAAATCTACAAAAGATATTATTAGGCAATCAAATTTAACAGTTGGAGGGTGTATATTAAGAGCCAGTCTATAATAAAGTCGGAATCATATTTTAAAAAAAAAAATGAGTTCAGCATCCCGGAAATGTAAGGGTACCGGAGAATCGGCATGAAAAACAGACGGGAAGAAAATTTGAAGAATTATGTTGCAAAACATTATCTTAGAAAGGACGTAAAGAAGACAAACCGGAAAGATTACTACCAATTTTTGAAGAGAGCAAAGATTAATTTGTAAATAGATCTAGTACTATTACAGGGTGGAATAAAAGGAATTGGTTTTCAGTGCTTATGACTGAAAGCGAAAATATTAGAATTAAACAAAGCATTCTAAGTTGTAGTAGTGCTTAATGATTAAAGTGTACACATCCAGGTAGAACCACCCACCTCACTTATTATCGATTTGATGGTAGATTGGGATTCATATTACAAATGATAAAAAGTTCGTTCAATAGCAATGGAATCGAATGTAGGGTTTTATCACGCGAATCAATAAATGATTCAAAAAGTTTATTTTTGAGAATTTGACAGGAAATTATTGTCAGAGAGGCTTTTGCATCTCTTCATTTAAATAGTCCAAAGGAATTTAGGGAGAAGAAAGTAGGAGGGAAAAAGTAATTTCCTTATGAATTCATTTGCCAGGAAATTGGCTTGTTAATGCACAGGAAAATTAGGACAAGTGTTTTTTATATGGGACGTCTTACTTACTAGTTTCATAACTCAAATATTAAACGGGACAGCAATTGGCAAGACTTTCAATCACCTGTAAGGCCGCCTATATGGCTTTCCTTGCAAGGTATTAAACCAACTGATTTTACAGCTAAGTAAGCCGTGGAATTATTGATGATTGGATAATGGCAACATTGCACTGACTCGACATAAAGTATGTCTTTTTACACGAAAAACGAATGGTATGATGCTCTTGATGATTAATATGTGCTCATCAAGTAGAACTTGAGATTTTATAGTAGAATGAGGTCTTTCTTGCTTTGTAAATGATATCCAGATGTTGATTTTTCGTAAATGGTAATTACCTTGAGCTGTTGTATCTGCTGGTTGGAAAATTCTTTGCGAAAGGAGATGATAACCATTTCAGCTTCTGTTTTTCTTACGACGAGATTGTGTTGAAAACTTAGCCAACTCTGATGGTTGCAACACGTAATAATGAATGCTCTTTTTTCAAACGTGAAACAAATCATGAACAGAGTCAGTATGTGTCAAACAGACTGAATGAAACTATTGAGCATGTATTGCTGAGTGAAATGAACACTTTGAGGATAGCTGGAATTTGTTGTTGCAAAAACGCATTAGCTAGGTTTATGCGAACCACGCAAACAGGGACACCGATGCTCTTTGGCAATTTTCTGCTATCAAAATTCACTAAATCCCTAACCTATAATGCCTTTCTAAAGACTACATTTTGCTCCCATTCTACCACCCACACGACCTCACAGCTAGTTTACACCCAAAGTTCTAAATCGGAGGGAGGCACGTTCATAGATGCTTCTGTAGGCTTTCATGATTAGCACAGTTTCTTATGTGCTCCCCTTTCACGCTTTGGTTATTACCGCAAAACTAATAGTCATTGTTTTTGAGATTTAAAGATCATAATCCATCCCGTGAATATTTATTCAAAGAACTTATTTTTAATGTTTATGTCAGGATAAAAATTTTTATTTTTATGTTATGTTTGGTGTAAAACTTTGTTATTGTTGCAATTATTCGTTTGGGATTATGATATTTAGACGGAGGTTATGATGATTTTTGTTTCAAAAATTACGAAAGTTTGATGTAAAAAATTTGTCGAGCATGTATATTTGTTGTCAAGTATGATAGCTAGACGATGGTTATGGCTAATTTTGTTAATATTACGATTGTTAATGTAAAATTTAACATGATATGTTAGAGATATGCTTGAACAAAAGTGATTGAATAGGTTAGTATTGTATGAAGTGTTAATGTGTTTACTGTTGTTAGCGCGGGGGTTTTATTTAGTAGTTTTATTCGTACGTATTGGTGTGTTAGTTTTGTCGTTGTACATTTATTCTTAGTTCATATGTTGTTATGTTTGCTTTATTAATGTAAAAACGTTTTTACGCTTGCATATATTCGATGGTTAGTATATTAAAGAACTATATTTTTGTTTATGGTTTATTCCGAATGATCTCGACATGGACATGAATCAATAACGATCACAGATCAAAAGGTCATGGAGAGGGGGGTTGGGTGGTTTTGATTTACTGATTTATTGCTTTTAAGTACAGTTAACTATTACAATTTACTATGATGTTTTATTCAAAGAACTTTTTTATGTTATGTTTGGTAAACTTTGTTATGTTTACAGTTGTTCGATTGTTGGTATGATAATTAGACAAGTTATGATAAATTATTTGTTAAATATTACTGTGTCAATGTAAAATTAAAATTAATTTGTTAAAGATATGCTTGGAAAAAATATGAATAGGTTACGTTTTGTACCCAATGCTAATACTTTACAGGCGTTAATGTGAGAACTGTTAATTGTTAGTAGTTTATGCGTGCGTTAAGGTGTGTTAGGTTTGTCATTGTACATTAGATTCTTAGTTTCTGGTCATTCTATGTTAGCTTTATAATGTTGAAACAATGTTTCGTAGCAATATATTCGGTTGGTTTATAATATAAAGAACTTGTGTCAGAAGACGTAGTGTGCATTTATATTTAATCTCAACCCGGGATGGGATTACCGAGTATACATTGCTTGTATTCCATCCGGAGGTTCAAATATATACCAAATATTTCATTTGTGGTGAAAAGAGTTCATCAAAGATTATCAATATATGCAGCAGGATAGATTAGAGGGATAAAATGCTGTGTCATCTGATATTATCTCGACTCAGCAGTGAAATATCTAAACTGGAAAGATAACGTGAGACGGTTCTAATAGAAAAGACGGTTTTGTGTTCTCGTCTTCGGTGACGATATTAAAACCTTGATTGTACGCAACTACTGGAAACCCTTCGTTGTGTTACCTTTCAGACATAGTGTCTACGGTTTTCACAGATTGAAATCTGAAAATCATTAACAGCATTGCTTAAAAATAAAAAAACGAATTAACATCGCAGTCTTAAACGATGTTGACATCTTGAGGACTTAATACTATAGCCAATGGTGTAATCATGATATTTACACCGAAAACATATGGTTCCCGTTATAATACAGTATACAGACGCCAATTAATAATACAGCTTGATTTGAATTTACTTCTCTTCTTGTATGAGAGAATGAGTTCTGTTGAATCAAAATAGGCCGAAAAATGGTTTTAGTAGTTGCTGAACTGCATACTGTATACTTACATCCTTTCAAAGGGGTTGAATCTCTGGAGGATATATAGGGATTACCCAACTTGAATCCTATGTTCTTTATTAGAGAAAATATATTAAAATAAAACATGTTTTTTATGTATTTATATGTTTTTTATTGTATTTATATAACCCCCCCCCTTTTCTTTTTCAATGAAATTATATGTTATAAAAATGAAACTTGTTTTTATTCCCTCGTATGTCGCTTTAATGACCTAAATTGGTTAATGATGACTGTTTATTTCGGCTTGTGTTGTGTGTTAAGATGTTATGTTCATAGTTATAGCTTTACATGGAGGGGTAAACTTATACGTGTTTGTCTTTACCCATTAGGTATTATGAGGGTTGGTTACGTTATGCTAAATTTTTGTTAAATATACCATGTTAAATGTAAAAATTAACATTGTCTGTTTGGAATGTTTGATAAAGTCGTGAATTGGGGGGGGGAATTTTATGTTTTTGTAAGGCGCTTGTTAGTTACTTTTATGATGATAAGTTTGGGACCTTTTGTTAATGTTAGCAGTTTATTTCTTGCATTAAGATGTCAGGTGTTGTCGTTGTATTATTTAAATTTTAGTTCTAAGCAATGTTATGTTGGCTTATTAGTGAAATTTGTTACGTTAGCCATACTTTTGCTGTCTGCTATGATACAATTACACTAGGTATATGGAAGTAACTTTGTTAAAATAATTACCATGTTAATGTAAAGATTAACATGTTATGTTAGAGACATTGCTTGACCATGTGGATAAGTTACGTTTGGATGGTTATGATTAGTTACTTTACTTGGTGTTAAGTGTGGACACTTTGTTAATGTTAACAGTTTTTATTCATGTTTAAGAACGGTGTGTTAGGCTTGTCTTTGTACATTATTTTTTAGGTTCATGTTACGAACATGTTTGCTTATGAGCTGTGGGAAACCTTGTTTTACGTTAGATATATTCGTTTGATTCCAGGCTATTGATAATTAACCCAATGTTGTGATAAATAAATTTTGCTAATATTGTACTGTATCAGTTGTAAGATTAACGTTAAGTTGGGAGAATATCCTTGAAAAAAGTAAGAATAGGTTACGTTTTGGCATGCAATGTTATTACTTTACTGGCTTTAAGTGTGGAACTTTTTAAGTTAAACCAGTTTATCTGTCGTTAAGTTGTATTATGTTTCGTCTTTGTACATTATTTCTTCAGTTCTGTTACGCCATTGTTAGCTTTATTGAGAGGAAACCTTTATTACGTTAGAGTATATATCGTTGATCAGTATCATAATTAACCAATGTTGTGATAAATTTAGTTAAAATTTTAACAGTTAATATAAATTAACATGTTATGTTAGAGATATGTGGACAAAAGTGTGAGAATAGTCTAGGTCTTTGTATGCATGTTAGTTACTTTACTGTTGTTAAGTGTGTGGACACTTTGTTAACGTTTAACAGTTCGTATTCTAATGTTGTAAGGCATGTCCTAGGTGTCGTTTTGTGTTATTTATATTCATAGTTCAGATGATGCTAAGTAAGCTTTATTAAAATGTGAAAACTTTGTTACGTTAGCATATATTCACTGATCAGTGTATAAAGAATTTGTTTTTTATGTTATGTTTACCCAAAATGATACTCAAATTGTGACTTGAATCAATTAGATCAATAGTTACGTTAGCCACGGCATGGACCAAGTGAGGTGGAGGGATGGTGTTGAGAGAGCTGTGGAGAGGAGGGGATGACTAAACGTTTACAATTTTAGTGACAAAAAATTGACTTGATCAATAGATCATAGATCAATAGATCAAGTAGCATTCAAAGATCAATAGATCAAAAGATCATAGAAGGGTAGGAGGGGAGGGGTTGGATGTCACCTTGATTTACTGATTTACTGCTTAGGTATGTAAAACATGACAGTTTTAGTAAAATTTTGACTTGAATCAATAAATCAAAAGATCAATAGATCACAGATGGTCAGGAGGGGGGGGTTGGATAGTGGTTTGATTTAGTGATTTACTGATTTAGGGTATGTAAAATGTTACAATTTTAGTAAAAAAATTTGACGTTGAATCAATAGATCAATAGATTCACAGAAGGGTATGAGGGGTAGCTGGATTTGTGGTTGATTTACGGATTTACTGCTTTAAGGTATGTAAAAACGTAAATTTGTAAGTTACAAACAAAAAGAATAAGAAATTTTATTTATTTATTTGTATTTAGTATTTTTTATTATTTTTTTTATGGTTCTGAAACATTATTTTGAAATCTACAGACTCCCAATAACATATATAAAGACACTAATTATTTATCATTACACAAATAATTTGAATAACTCGGCACCGCACCGGAGCCAGCACCTTTGCGCCTGTCAACTCCTACTCCTCTGAGTCAGATTGACTTGAATCAATAGATCACAGATGATCAGGAGGGGGGGGATGGTGTTTGATTTAGTGATTTACTGATTTGGGTATGTAAAAGCGTTACATTTTAGTAAAAAATTGACATTGAATCAAGAAGCCTCTCAATAGATCACGACTGGACAGGAGGGATGGCTGGATGGTGGTTTGATTACTGATTTACTGCTTTAAGGTAAAAATGTAAAAACGTAATTTGTAAGAAACAAACAAAAAGAAAAGAAAATTTTATTATTTGTTTATTTATTTTTTATATTTTTTGATTTGTCTTGAAACCATTATTTTCGAAATCTACAAGACCTTATAAACATATATAAAGACAACAATATTGTATTATTACACAAATATTTAATACTCGGCACCGCACCGGAGCCAGCACCGGTGTGCGGCTGTCAACTCCTACTCCTCTGAGTCAGATTCCTTCTCCATTCTTTTCCTTGCTTTATTCTTCCTTTCATCCTCTTCATTCCTACTTCGACCTCTGTTTTTGCAATCTGTGCTTTTTTTCAGTCAGGACCCCCTATATGGGGTTCTAGACACCCTATACGGACTTATAACCCTCATATTCGAGCTCTACGTCTCGATGACCTATATAAGCACACCAATTATTGTTGTTATACGAATGTTTATTAATTCGGCACCGCACCGGCTCCAGCACCCGGTTGCCAAATGCCAACTGCCTCCAATACAAGGTCTATTTGCGGTAACGGAGCCGGGAACGGAGCGGAACCGAGTCGGAACCTGAGTCGAACCGAAGCGTGAATCGTTCGCACGGAACCACAGACAGCAACGATGAATGGTGGCTCAAAAATTGGATTCCCGACGGGAATCAATTTTACGAACTATCGACAAACATAACGTTTCGCGCGGCTCGGGCCAGGTGTTTCCACCTGGCGCTAACTCACTTTTAAGCCTAATCTCTCCCTCTCGAAAGCCGCAACAAGGACGTAACCCATTATTTGAGCTACGCTCTCGGGGGAAATGGTACCCTATTATAACATCCTAGAAGACTTTGAAATTTTACCCTGTTTCGAGCCTTAACCCATCACATAGATATATATCTCCAAGTTTCAGACCTATTATCTCTATTCCTTCAGTACGAAAAGGTGTGGGAGCGCTCAGATGTCCCAGTAAACTACTATATATATATATTATATATATATTTATATTATATATATTATATATATATATATATATACTAAATATATATAATATATATATATATATATATACTAAATTATTATATATAAATATGTGTGTGTGTGTGTGGTAAGTATTATATTAAGTATTATATTATTATAATATATAATATTATATATATTATATATATATATATATATATATTATAAATATATAATATATACTATTATATATATATAATATTTATATATATAATATAATATATATATTATATAATTATATACTATATATATTATAATTATATATATATATATATATATATATTATTATATAATATATATATAGATATATATATAATATTATTGATTAATAAAGTGATATTCCTTCTTTATTATATATATATAATATATATAATATATATAATATATATTATTGTATATATATATATAATATATATAATAATATATATATATATATATAGTATATATATATATATAAATATATATATATATATATATATATATATATATATATATATAGTATGATCTCACTGCACATCTAAACTCTATCCACTCATATTGCCGATGACTCGACCCTTCATCCTTCAACTCATTTCAATTCTTCCTTCCTCTTTACTTCTAGAATTGCCTCTCGTCTCAATCTTTTCGGACTCTATTCTCTCTGATCTGGATAGAATTTCGATTGGCGTCGTCTCAACCTTGTTGAAATTTAATTCTTTTAAAAACTCAACTTCTACAAATCTCCCTCAATAAAACACCTTCTAACTTTTCCTATCTCTTCAACGGTTCTCTCGTCTCTTCCTTGTTGACATATAAACCACCCTTGGCTCCTCAAAATAACAAAAAAAATTCTTGAAACCTCACATCACAAACGGTTGCTGGGCCGGCCTCAAAGAAACTGGAAATTCGTTTAGACTGCGAGACTATTTTCCCTCTTATTCTCAGTTTACTCCAGTTATAACAGGGGTCTCATTCCGCCCTGTATGGAGTACTTTCTCATACTGGGGGGGCTTAAGCAAATATTTAGATGAGAGTTGGAAAAAAGGCGAAGAGATTTACCTTTCACTGGAGTATTACCTAAACCTATTGGGAGGAATGGGAGAACAAAGGGCAAAGTTTTCTAGGGTTGTTTTGGCATTATTTGTAGGACGCAACAAATATTTTTCTATTAAATGCAAGAGTTAGTTGATTAGTTTTAAATTGGCTCTAGTTTTGTCATAGACAGTTTATTTCTTCAGCTTGCTAACGATTTCTTTTAAAAAGCTTGAGAATTAAATCTTGTTTCTGTTGGTCAGATAAGATTATGAGTTGTAGTAGCAGTTACTAAGTTACCAAAATTCTTTCTTATGTTAACTTACTGGTAAATATACTTTCAATGGTCTATCCATTTTTTTACATACTGAAAGGGTATAGTGACCAACTCATAATACCACTGTCACTCGAGGCGTTTTTAACAACAAATCTCCGAAAACTCGAGTAACGTGTTGCTTTTTTAAGACCTTGCCTAAGTTTCTCGAAGCCCACCTATGCCCTAAAACGTATAATTACACATAAATAAATATGAAAGTTTGCCCTGCCTTACCCTGATCTAAGGTACCTTTCATACACTTTTGAGAAATGAAATTATTTTGGATGTTCTTTTAACTCCTATACCTATATTATATATATATATATATATTATATATATATTTATATATATATATTATATATTCTTATATTATTTTATATCTTCCATAATATGTTTATTTACCACCACCGTGTTTATGGGAATACATATATAAAGTTATAAATTATTATATATAATTATAATTATATATAATATTTTAATTTATATAATATTAACAAGAATAACAAATAGGTATTCTTTTTCATTTGAAAACCTTTACATGATTGTTAAATGATACTTTTTTACCTTATCTTTCCTAGTGTTTCGGCCATCTGGATGAGATGATGACCTACATTTCAGTTTTCCTGAGTGGTGGCAGCAGCCTCCCCTTCGTGAGGGTATACTAGAGTATATAGAGGACATTCCTCAGTTTCACATTTAAACGCTTGGAGCCAATACTTTTTATGATAAAAACAGACTTTACTAGAAGCATCATTATTCTGTGAGGCATAGTTCTCATATGTTCTTCGAGGTTG
>JABUQX010111397.1:22500-34915 GCA_015478945.1 Trachelipus rathkii | reverse complement strand
TTACTATAACATGTGGTAAATATTTTAACAAAAAAATTATCATAACATTGGCTAATTACATACTATTCAACGAATATACGCTAACGTAATAAAGTTTTCACATCAATAAAGCTAAACATTTCATAACCAAAGCTAAAGAAAAAATAGTGTACAACCGACAAACCTAACAAGATCTACGCATGAATTAAACTGTTACATAACAAAGTTCCGCACTTAAACATCAGTAAACTTAACTAAAACAAAACCAAATCTTGGCATGGCAAACGTATCCTATCAAACTTTTTCAAACCATATCTCTAACATCATTAACGTTAATTTTACCTTAACATAGTAATATTAACAAAAATTTATCATGACCTTACCTATCTAACATAATCCCAACATAATTTTTAACTGTAAAAAAAAAATAAAAAAAATAAACAAAAGGTCTAATGCAAAACAATAAAGTTTTTATCGCTGACATAACATGAAAAATAAGTTCTTTTAATAAAATATCGTTAGTTAAAGTGTGAAAGTTTACCGATCCTAAACCGCTAAATCACTAAAGCAAATCAAACCGTCCCCTTTCCACTCCCCTCCCAACCCACCCTTCCATGATCTTGTGATCTGTTGATTCAGGTCATTATTCATTCGGATACAACATAACATAAAAATAAGTTCTTTATATACTTTACCATCAAAATATATGCAACGTTAACAATTTTCGTTTTCATATTAATAAAAGTTAACATAGCATTTATCAAAACTAAATATAATGTACAAACGATACAACCTTGCACATCTCACGCGCGCATAAACTACTACATTAACAAAGTCCAATACTTATCAAACAGTTAAAGAACTAGGACCAGTGTACAAACCGATAACCTATTCACACATTATTACAATCATACTCTAACACATCAATTGTTTAATCTTACATAACATGTAAATATTTAACAAAGGTTAGCTAACCCTTTCAATTATTCCATCACCTGATCAGGCCGAATCATAACAGCTAAAAATAACAGTTTTACATTAACATTTGTAAAGCGATGTAACCAAATGACCCATTCATAAAACGATACCTAAAGGATCATATTCGCCGATGAATAATTGCAAAACACAAACAAAAGTTTATCCAAAACATAACATGAAAAATAACAAAGTTTTTATCCAAAAAATAACATAAAAAATAACAAAGTTTTAATCAAACATAACAAAATAAGTTCTTTGAATAAAATCCATAGTAAAGTGTAAAAGTTTACTGTTTTAATGCTGTAAAATCAATTAATCGTAAATCAAAACCATCCAACCCTCTACCCCCCCTCCCCCCCCCCCCTTCCTGATCTAATGATCTTTCCATTCAAGTCATATTTCGAGTATCATTTTTGGATGAACATAACAAAAAACAAGTTCTTATACACTGATCAACGATTATACGCTAAGAACAAAGTTTTAGCATCAATAAAGGTAATAACATATCATTAATTGAACTAAGAATATATGTACAACGACAAACTAACATTTACCTGCAAGCTCGATAAACAGTCAAATTAAACAAAATTCCGTACTTATCAGTTGTAAGAGTAACTAATATTGCATACAGAACGTAACCCATTCACACTTTTCCAAACGTATCTGTAAAATATCATTGGTATTTTTACCTTAACAAAGTAATATTTAACAAACATTTATCATAAACCTTACTTATTTATTCATACAGAAATACGAATATATGTTAAGTAACAAAGTTTTTCACATTAATAAGCTAAAATATTCATAACCTGAAAACTAAGAATATAATGTCTTACAATGACAAAAACAAACTACCTCCCTATGAATATTCTGCTAACATCACAAAATCCTCACTTTATCAAAGAAAGTAGTTACACAAAAGTACAAACCAACTGTATCCCTACTTTTTCCTAAACATACAACAACAGCTTAAGACGGTATTATCTAACAAACCTCATGTCAGTGGACACAATCTATCAAAGATACAGCATCTTGAACTATGAATGAACACTACCTTCGTCAAAGTGTCACTCATATCAATATAACATCATGTTGAACTTGAATAAACGTAGACATTTAGCAAAATTTCTCCGAGCAACCTACAGTTCACCCAGTCAAAAAACTTTCCTATGCTCACCCTTCTAACACATCATCGTCAGTTAACACAGTAAAATCTTCACGAAACTTATCATTTCTCCAACAAATCAGTTTTATTTTCGAGTATCAGTAATATTTAACAAAAACGTAACAGAAATAAAACATAGTACTAAACATATACTAACACTTACAAGGATGAAAACCTAACAATAGATACTAACATCATGATCTACGAATAAGACATTAAGACAGTTTGACGCGCTGATGATAAATTCTCAACCTATCCCTTATAATTACAGCAAACGCAAACCTATTACTGACTTTTCAAGGCAGTAACATCGACAGATAAAGCACATATCTAGCAAAATTCCTTAATAGAGAGTCCAACTTCAAAGATACCTGCATCTTGAACTATGAATTGGTACTACATTCATCAAAGTGTCATGCATATTAAATATAACATCATTTTGAACATGAATAAACGTAGACAGCGTTGAATAAAAACTGTAGACAATTAACAAGCTATAACAATCTCAGCTTTTATTGGTTAAACAAACTTGATATGGTTTGGCAAACAATCGCATCCATACACGAGGCGATTTGCAGTGACTGTACGCGCTACTAGAGATCACCCAAGGGATGCACACCTTGAAAGTTTGTAATCCACAGAATAAAGGATCCACCCTAAGGGGGTGTAAACGGGGTTTTGCGTCCTCAAGCCCGAAGGGCGGATGGCCTTACACCTCCTGCGGAGGGTAATGCCCGCTACACCCCCTTTAGGGTGATCCCCATTCCTGTGATTCACACCTTCAGGTGTGCATCCCTTAGTGATTCTCCAGTGCGCGTTACAGGTTGCCAAATCGCCTCTGTATGATACGCTGTTGCCAAACCTATGAAGGGCAGTTTGATTACTGATTTATTGATTTACAGCATTAAAATCAGTAAACTGGTAAAATATTAACTATTGTATTGTATTCAAAGAACTTGTTTTGTATGTTATGTTTGGATAAAAACTTTGTTATTTTTTTCAAGAAAAATTTGATAAAACTTATTATTGCACTTTGATAGGTGTTGTCGGCTCTTTTGGTTGTGTTTGCATTATTCATCGAGCATTTGGATATGTTAGAAATGGTTTTTTAATTGATGGGGGGAAAAAAAAAAAATTTTGTTTTTTAAAAAATTTTACTATGTTAATGTAAAAACTGTTACGTTAGCGTTATATCGTGTCAGTTACTGATAATTAGAACAGGGCTTCACACTAAAATTTTTGTTAAATTTACATGGAATGTAAAATTAACATGATGTGTTAGAGATATGATTGTAAAATGTGTAAATAGGTTACGGTTTTGTACACTGTCCTATACTTTACTGTTAATAAGTATGGAACTTTGTTAATTGTTAGTAGTTATTCGCGCGTGAGATGTGCTAGGTTTATCGTTGTACATATATTCTTAGTTCTGATAATGCTATGTTAACTTTATTAATGTGAAAACAATGTTACGTTAGCATGTATTCGATCGTTGATCATTATATAAAGAACTTAGTTTTATTGTTATGTTTTATCGAAATGATTACTCGAAAATGTGACCTGGAATCCAACAGATCACAAGATAATGGAAGGATAGGTGGGAGGGGCAAGGGGAGGGGACGGTTATATTTGCTTTAGTCATTTAGCGTTAGGATCGGTAAGCTATTACACTTTACTACGATATTTTATTAAAAGAACTTATTTTTATGTTATGTCAGGATAAAACTTTATGCTTGCAATTATTTGTTGGGGGTTATGATAGATAGGTAAGGTCATGATAAATTTTGTTAAATATTACTATGTTAAGGTAAAATTAACGTTAATATGTTAGAGATATGGTTGAAAAAGTATGAATAGGTTACGTTTTGCATGCAATGTTAGTTACTTTACTGATGTTAAGTGCGGGACTTTTGTCAATGTTAACAGTTTATTCATGCGTAAGTTGTGTTAGGTTTGTCATTGTACACTATTTTCTTAGCTTTGGTTATGCTATGTTAGCTTTATTGATGTGAAAACTTTATTACGATTTCCATCAGTAAGACATTTTTCGCTGGGCTGGTACGATGACATCTCCTCACATCTCTACGCTTGTTGTTTGATATCTTTACGAGGTCGTCGTTATACCCAATGATGTATCATTTATATTTATTCGTAAAACCGAATGGAGACAGATCCATTGGTTGTATTCCAGCCATAGTTCAAATAATAGACCCTTATTCATTTCTGTTGAAGAATTCATCAAGATTATCGACATTGTTGCAGCTTGGGAAACGGATGAGCGTGCGTTATCCGATGAATCGAGGCGTAGTGAAATATCTGACTGGGGAGACAGTGAGAATGGATCTAATAGAATATATGCTGCTTTCTCGTCGTGTGACAATATTAAAAGCCTTGATGCACGCATCTATTGGAGACCAATCGATGGGGCGACTTTCTGGCGTACATGTATAGGTTTCCCACAGTTCGAACATCTGAAAATATTACCGGCCTTGATTAAAATAAAAAATGAAAATAACATCACATCTTAACTACGTTGACATACTCGAAGACTTAATACATATAGCTCACGGTGTAATCTATGATATTTACACTGAAACATGTGGTTACCGTATAATGCCGATATACAGGGAGTGGCACTAATAACTATTAGCTTGGATACGTTTACTTCTCTCTGGAGCGAGAGAATGAATGCTGTTGAAACCAAAATATGCAGAAAAATGCTTTAGTGTTGCAGGTGACATTTATATTTACATCCTTTCAAGGGAGTTGAATCTCTGGAGAAGTATATAGAACTTGCTCAATTTATAAAAATCCTCTGTCCCATGAATAGATGATTTAATATGTTTAAAATAATAGCGTATTGTTTTATGTATTTATATAATGCTCTTTTCGTTGAAAATTATTTGTTATAAAAAATGAATACTTGTTTTACTTCCACCCGTCATGTGACCTTTATTGGTTAAAATGCTATTGAAGGATGTTTATTCGTGCGGTTTTTGTGTGTGTGTGTTAAGTATGTTTGTTCATAGTTTTAACCTATTGACTTACCTGGAAAATTTACAATGTATAGCCTCAGTAAAGTATGACCCATTGCCGAGGTACACGGCGGTAGAATGTTTGTCGTATTGGTGCATCAGTACCGGAAGTTCATTTTCCAGAAGTGTGTTTGGTTCACGTGTTACAGTATTTTTTATGTTTTTCTTCTATCGTACCCAAAATGATGACCTTCAACTTCATTTACAACTTAGGGAAGAGTAGAAATCGCCACGGAGTAGATCTGGTCTGTATGGAGGATGTGGAAGTACTTGAATGTTTTTTTTCGTCAGAAATTTCATAATTGAGAGCTCAAAGTGAGATGGCGCGTTATCGTGGTGCAGCACACAATCGTCTGCACTGTCTGTTCTGATTCGCTGAACTCGTTTCGAAGTCGTTCCAAGACATCTTTGTTAAAAACGTGATTAACTGTCTGTTCTAAAGGTACAAATTCCTTGTGCAAAATACCACAGCTGTCCAAAAAACCAATAATTAGTTTTTTCACTAGGGACTTGTTCATATGTGCTTTCTTCGGACGAGGAGAATTTCTTGTCTTCCTTTCCGCACTTTGCAGTTTGGTTTTAGGATCGTACTCAAAAATCCATGATTCATCGCCTGTTATAACTTTATCCAAAAAAAATTGTGCTCCATTTCAGCTTTAAGTAAATTGCCAAATTTTGACCCATGTTCGCTTTCTTGCTCCACAGACAAGTCTATGGCACTAGTTTGCAAAAAAATTTCGATGACAAATGCGTTCGTGAAATTTCTATGAACTGCCATTTTCTTATCCAAACCCAGTTTCTTCTGCAATCACTTGACACTGAACTCGCGCGTTTCTCTCCATCACGCTCTAACAACTTCCACCATTTTCATGCGTTTGTTAACGAGATTGGTTCTTCCACAAAGAGGGTCGTCTTCAACATTTTCTCGTCGGCCCTCTTTGAAAGCTCTGTGCCACTTAAAAACCATAGTTTCTCGATAGAGTGCATCCCCATAAGCTTTCGTTAAAGAAGCAATAAATGTCTTAGTGGCAGACTTGGTTACGTTTCACACATAATTTGATAAGCGTACCGCTGTTTCATATTTATCTGCATCCAGAAAAACGTAACGGATAAGAAAACACCGCCCATACACAAAAAGAGAGGGCAAAAACGTAACGAAGGTTAGAACACACGCCCATACATAACCAGATGTAGTGCAAGACTGAGTTTATAAATTCTAGTTAAAACTGGTATGAATATGTAGCCTAGGTAACTAACTACCCACTCGTATACTTCACGGAGGAGCTACATTCCTCAGTCGTTCATGGGATATTCAGCAAACTTAATTTTGGGACAGAGGAGTATATATACTATATATATTATATATATATAATATATATATATTATATATATATATATATATTATAAATATATATATATATATATATATATTATATATATATATATATATATGGAACAACAGCCACTTAAACTAAGAAATCTTCACCAACTATAAATGTTTTTTCATTTCCATTAATAAAATATATAAACTCCTAATTTGCTTTGAATAACTATTATCTATTACCTATTAATTTTAAACATGCCAAAAAATCTTCCCGGTTTGTGTCGATTTGTGTAATGATGTGGAGCACCATATTTTTGACACTACAGTCCTTTCACTATTTCGGTCCGGTCACACTTTGATTTCCTATATCCGATTAAATATTGTCCTGTTTCACCATCACAAATGTCGGGCAGTTCTCCCGCCGGGAAAACCACGGGCGAACGTAGCGAGCGCAGCGAGCGAAGGGAGCCCACCGGCATGGTGTTCTGCCCTGTTTCATCTTGGCGAACGTAGCGAGCGTAGCGAGCTGAGTGAGCCTTGCCGCCAATGCGCGAGCGTAGCGAGCGGAGTGACCCTTGCCGCCAATGCGCGAGCGCAGCGAGTGCTCAATGGACAAGCTTGCTCCGTTAGGAGCAAGAGATGCGTAGCATCGTTGCTTGTTTTTATGATTATTAAAATTATATTTAAGAGACTTAAGCCATCTAAAAATTTTGATAACTTAAATAATTTAGGGTGTATATATATAATTAAATTGTGACTAATATATATATATTATATATATATAATATATATATATATATTATATATATATATATATATATATAGTCAATATATTATATATATATATATATATATATAGATATTATATATTATTAATATATATATTATATATTTATATATAAATATAATATATATATATATAATATATTATATATATATAATATATATATTATATATATATATTATATATATATATACTATATATATAATATATATATATATATATATAATATATAAATATATATATATAATATATAATATATAAAATTTAATGCTTGCCATTAACCTCCCAGATTTCCAACACGGAATTTTCAAAAGCAACCACTCTACAACTGCAGCCCTCACCTTCCTCACACAACACATCATTAAGGGCTTCAACCAATCCCCTTTCCATAGATCTATACTCACCGCAATATACATAAATAAAGCATTCGATACTGTCCCACACACATCCTTATTCAGAAAATCCTCCACTCCCCCCTAGAAAATAATGACAAAAAATGGCTTTCCAATTTCCTCACCAACCGTTTCGCTAAGGTCTTATACAAAAACAACCTCTCCCATTTTATCAAATTACAAAATGGCGTCCCACTGGGAGCCATTCTCTCTCCATTTTTGTTCAACTTTTTCACAGCAGATCTACCTACCCCAACCCACCAATCCACCAAACTTATTACTTACGCAGACGACATCAGTCTTACTTCCCAACACCCAGATGTAAACATAGCCACACAACATACACAAGAATATCTACATCTATTAGAAAATTGTTGAAGCTCCAACAGAATGACAGCATCCCCCCTTAAATCCTCCATCAACCTTTTAACCACTGACCGTCACCAATCCTCCCTCCATCCTATAATCACCCTGAACAACAACCCCCTTCCATTAAGCAAAACCCCAAAAATACTAGGACTTACCTATGACACTCACGTGACGTTTTCCCACCACATCGACCAAATCACTTCCTCAACCCAACGAAAACTAAACACAATCCGAACCCTCTCTCAACACAACTTCAGCGACAGGAAACACACACTCACCACTACCTATAAACAACTCCTCAGAACAAATATAAACTATGCCTCACCAGCATGGTTCCCGGCACCCTCAAAATCGAACACAAATCAATTACAAATTTCTCAAAATACAGCCCTCAGAATTATCACAGGTTGCACAAAAAACCACCCCATTCCAACATTTACACGATGAAACTTCCATCCTTCCCATCTGCACATACCTGAAGATGGTGGGGACTCAATTCTATCAGAAAACACGTAATCCATCCCACCCTTGTCACCAAATTCTCTCCAACCCCCCCCCAGACAAAGACTAAAATCCGCCCTTCTTCACCAGCTCAATTCTATTACAACACATACAACATAATTCCTCCTCCCCCTCCCAATAGGTCATGGATTACACATATCCATACACATCTAACCAACACATATCTACTAAACCGCCCAAATAACAATTTACTAAATACCCCCGCCCCAAAGCTCTCTCCTAGAGAAGAAACGCTATCCAGAAGAGGCCAAATCGACCTCGCCCGGAGCAGATCAGGTCACCACCAGGGGCTCGTGCAATATAAATACAGATTCAAACTAGACAACGTCACATCCCCCACTTGCACTAGATGTCACAATGCCCAAGACACAATGGAGCACCTCCTTCTGAGGTGCCCTGCTCTCGACGCCCCCCGCGCCGACTTCTCTATAACTTCTCTCCTCGACCTGTGGAATCGCCCAGAGGCGGCAGCCGGCTTCCTGGAAGCAGTGTGGCCCTCCAATTAAGGTGGGCCAAGGGCAGAAGTAAGTAAGTAAGTAAGTAAGTATATATATATATATATATATATATATATTTATATATATATATATATATATATATATATATATATATATATATATATATATATATATATATATATATATATATATATATATATATATTAGGACCTTTTCTGTTTTACGACATCCCGTCAGTTTTCTTGGAATTTTTTGTTTGTGTTTTTAAATATATTTCTAGTATATAATCCTAACAATCAATTTAAGTGGTAACGGACATGATTCAAAAATATATAGGATCTTTTACGTTTTACGACTCCGTCAGTTTTATTTATTTATTTTTTTACTAAAGGAATACCCAAGGGTGAACCGCAAAGATGGTAGGAGTCGGGGTCTCTCGGCCTTCCGGGGGAACGAACAGGGTAGGACTATTTCCTCCCCTTCCGGGAGGGTCTCCGGAACCCCGCTCTTTGGTATTGTGTCGCGCGGGGTTCCTCCGCCCCTCCCCTACGGGGTATGAAAAAACTGTCCCCCTTCTGTTCCCCCATTCGGTTCGAGCCCCCTAATTTTTTTTTTTACATTTTTGTAATAAACTTTGTACGCTGATTCCAAATATATAATTGGTTTTTCTGTAAGTGTCGTTACTTTTCGAGATATTTATTTATGAAAAATATTATATAATATATATATATATATATATATATAATAATATATATATATATATATATATATAATTATAGATTTATATATATATATATATATTATATATATATATAATTTGTAATAAGCTTTATACGCTATTCCAAATATGTATTGGTTTTTCTTAAGTGTCGTACTTTTTCGAGATATTTCATTTTTGAAACAAAATTTAACATAAAATATTGATTATTTTAAAATTATTTAAAATATTTCGAACTTTTGAATCATGTTCCAGTTACCACTGAAAATTCGATTGTTAGTATCATATACTACCAATATATTAAAAAAAAAACAAAAAAAAATCAAACTGACGGAGTCGTAAAACAGAATATATATATTATATTATATATATATATATATATTATAATAATATAAATAATATATATATATAGTATAGTTATATATATATATATATATATATATAGATAAAAATTGTATATTATATTATAGTATATATAATAAAGGTAAAGTTCCTATAAAGGTATGACCTGTAATTTGCTTAGTTTTCCGTCTGGCTGTCTGTATGTGTTTTTTGCTAAATATCTGTCTACGAAACCAAGTAAGTTACAAACTCTAAATTTAAAAAAATGGCGGACGTTAAAAAAGTATTTGAGGAACGAATAATTCATTCGGAAATAGGTGTAAATAAACATATTATTATTGAATGAAGCTTTTTAATTTTGTACAACATAAACATACTGTTTCTAAAGCACCTACAAATGATAACAAAAGACTAAAAATTTATGTGAAAATGACCTCCGTGTTTCCAATGCACGCGTCTAGCTCTTTTCATCGATTGTCCGGAGCGTTTCAATATTTTTTACAATAACCTAACCTAACCTAACCTAACCTCGAATACTTTTAACGCGCCACCATTTTTAAATTTATAGTAAATTTGATACTTCTTTTTGTCGTTATTAGCACTACACACAACAGTACTCATCCCAAATATAGTTTGTAACCTACTTGCGTTCGTAGATACAAAATATTTAGCAAAAACTTATCATAAGACAGCCAGACGGAAAACTAAGCACATTACGTCGTACCTTTATTTTTGAATTTCTTATCAGTTACCAAAAATTTTTACCATAATTTTGAAAATACCCTGACATATATATATATATACTATATACTATATATATATATATATATATATATATATATAATATATAACGTCTAACTATAATATTATATAATAATAATATACTATATATAAATATATATAATTAATATATATATATATATTTATATATATATATATATATAAACTGCTTTAGCATGAACTTACATGAACTTACATTTACATCTAGTGTTATCTACTCAATTAATGAATTAGCTCTTAAAAATAGAAGAGCATCTGCCAGGTCTCCTTCCATTTTTCCTCTTAGTCTGATTTTATAATGCTAAGAGGCAGAAAAAGCCGTTCAAACGCTAACTTGGTTTTGGAGGTAGATCAGCAAACAGCCAATTGCAGCTTCCTTTGTACAATGTCTTTGATGCTTATCGATTGGCCTCTTTCTAATTTAAGCTTCTAAGTAATATAAATTTTTCAACTTCTTTCAAAGCAGCAGAGAAATTTTTTAAAGTTATGGAACATTGTGTACAAGGATGAGGAAGAACCTTGACCTTTTTCTTGAACCAGTCAAAGCTTTCGACTAAACTCTTCAATATCTAGAAGCTTTTCATACTCATCTTCTGAGCTTTCTGAAAAATGGATTGAGAAGGTAGTAATTGGGATAGTTGTAGTTTCATCACTTACAATATATTCAGTTGTATTCTTTTCTTCTTGAACTTCTTGCAACCTTTTAATACCAAATGGTCACGTTGCAAGTGCAGATTAGCTTTTTGTTGTTTGATCTTCATTTAAGCTTACCTTGTAGATAGGAATTAATATAAACAGCAGCTAGTAGAATACCATTGTCAATGGAGGAAATTTCTCTTCGTACCATGGAGTTTTTTACTTCTTCAGCATCTTAATATAGATGGTATAAAGTTGAAGGTTGAATTCATTAGAAATATAATCCAAATTAAAACATAAGGTGCAGGTTAAAAAAAACTTCGAAGTTTACAATTGCATTTGTGATGTGGAAGTCGCAAATAAGTGAACTTGTATGAACGATGAAGTCACTCCCAGAGTTACAATTCATAACTTTGTCAGCCTCAAAATTTTCTGACTCCAACTCCACTATTTTGAAAGAGACCGACTCCGACCTCTTGAAAATTACCGACTCCGACTCCGACTACGACTCCACCCTCTTCAAAATTACCGACTCCGACCTCCGACTCCACCCTTTTCAAAATTCCCAGACTCCGCGACTCCGACTCCGACTCCAAACCTGGACTCAAAAGTGATTGCGTTTAGTTAGTATTTAATAGCGGGTAGTGAGCAGGCGTTGTGTTTATGCCTCCTTGGTTATTCAATTTGTATATGGAGTTGGGGTTTATGAAGAATTAGAGGTGCGGGGGGGGCAGGAAATGGTGCTGTTAGATGAATGGGAGAATAGAGATGAGCTGGAGGTGCACCTACCTATTATATGCGGAAGATTTGGTTTTGTGGGCGAATCTGAAGAGAGTTTGAGAGGATTGGTAGAATTTGGAAGGGTGTGTAAAAGGAAAGGGTTTGAAAGTAAACAAAGATAAGAGTAAGGTTATGGATGTGAGTGAGGACAGT
>JABUQX010111397.1:0-17500 GCA_015478945.1 Trachelipus rathkii | reverse complement strand
ATTTATTACGCTGATTCCATATATGTTTTAGTTTCTTCACCTATCGTAGTTTTAAGATATAAAAAAAAAAAAAAAATTCAATTCTCTCCATAATAAATGCATAATGCTGATTCCATATATGCTATCAGTTTTTTTTGTACCTATCTTAGTTTTCAAGATATCATGCGGGTAACTCTTTAGTTTTGCCCATTATTATTATTATTATTATTATTATTATTATTATTATTATTATTATTATTATTATTATTATTATTATTATTATTATTATTATTATTATTATTATTGTACTAAATATTTGTAATAAATTCATATATTTGAAAGAATTTTCTTTTCTTAAAATCAGTGAAGCAATATAATTTATAAATCAAATTAGAACGCAAAAGCAAAATAATAGCCTCACACTATTCTTAGCTTAACTCAACAAATTGTACTGCAAAGGTGTCAGAAATTCTAAAAAAAAGTACCAAAATTATCATTGCCTGCTTATCTAGGAATTATTATATATATATATATATAAGAGGAGGAGGAGAGGGAATGGAATGGACAGGATGGAATGGAATGGAAGAAGGATGGTCCCAACGTAACAATTTAACCTGGCTCAACCTTAACCAAACTTATATATATATATATATATATATATATATATATATATTTATATAAGAATAGTGTATATATATATATATATATATATATATATATATATATATATATATATATATATATATATATATATATATATATATATATAAATATGAAAGTATCTGTATATTCGAAAACTAAGATAGGTACAAGAAAACGGATAACATATATGGAATCAGTGTAAGGAAATTTTAATGATTTTATATATCTCCAAACTATGATAGGTACAAGAAAACTAACAACATATATGGAATCAGTGTATGAAATTTGTATGAAAAAAAGTGATTTTTTTATACTAATAAATATATTTGCATCAGCGTATGAATTTTTTGGGGGGAGGCTGAGCCGATGGGACAGAGAGGGGGCGGAAGTCCCCCCTTTGGCCCCCAGGAGGCGAGAGACCCTGACTCTTTTATCTTTGTGGTTTACCCTTGGTATTCTTTTAGTTAAAAAAAAAAAACATTTTTCCTTTTTTTTTTATACAAATTTCATACGCTGATTCTAAAATGTTATTAGTTTTCTTTATACTCTTTGTAGTTTTGAGATACAAAAAAAAAACATTTTCCATACAAATTTCATACTGCTGATTCCATATATGTTATCAGTTTCTTGTGCCTATCTTATTTTCGAAATATCATGCAAGTATTCTCTCTCTTTATTTCAATCTTTTCATATATATAACATATATATATATATATATATATATATATATATATATATATATATATATATATATATATAGTATATATATATATATATATATATATATATATATATATATATATATATATATATATATATATATATACTCCTCCCTAGCCGTATTGCTCTTGTGGGTTTAAAAAGTTTTATTTCCAAGCTTGCACTCTTCATAAGGAAATTGTTTTGCATGTCTTTTTCCTTATCGAGCTTTTCTTTCAACTGAAAGCACGGTCTCATTCAGGATGCACCAAAGAGAGCAAAGAGAGGGACTTCTCTCAACCTGTAACTATTGCCCTATTGGCCTATTGCCCTATTGCCCTATTGCCCTATTGCCATTTAACCTCAGTTCATTCCAAAGTTTTCGAATCAATACTTAGCTGGAAGATTTGGCAACTTCTAAATTATTTTAATCTTTTTTCTGATCACCAGTATGGCTTTTCTTAAGGAACGCTCTCCTGTTGATCTTCCTGTTCCTACTGAATATTCTTGGTCTGTTGCTCTTTGGAATCTCGGTGAATCTTTTGCCACGGTGCATCGCAGTTCGAAATCCTTCGACAGAGTCCGCCACAAAACTTTAATTTTCAAACTTTCCTCTTTCCTTATCTATTCTTTTCTCCGTGTACTTCTCTCTGATTTACTTTCTGTCGCTCTACAGAAGCATTTCCAGATGGACATCGTTAATCTTTCAGATCTATTAATTTTTCTCTTAATTTTCATCAATGATTTTCTCTCTTTTTTACTTCATTACCAAGTCACTCTTACACTGAAGATTCTTCGTTTCATTAAAATTTCCCCTTCTAAAGCCGTTCCACTCATTTTTTATTAGCCTCGGCTATGAGAACTGCAATGAAATAACTGATATTTAATATTTCTTCAATATCTAATTTTTAATGAAAAAATAGTTATTTGCGCAAAGCCTCAAAAAGCTCATTTATTTCCTCTATATACCCGACAATATCTTAAATACATCTATAATATTATCTTTGTAAGCAAGCGTAGAAATACCAAAAATATTAAGAAAAAGGGATGACTTGCTTCCCCTTTTCTTAATATTTTTTTAATTATTTTCTCTTGTTATCCTCCTTGGAAGAATTACATTATTTTTCTGATTAAGCAAGGTGTATGAGATTAAGTGCTGTGAAGAAAGAGCCTTCAGAGTCACATCAGTCACAATTCTTTCTCGGTATAGGGACACTGTTCGTCCTTGAATGGAGTACGCGTCTCATACCAAGGCTAGTTCCACTCTCACTGCCCTTCTTGAAAGATAGTAACCAAATGCTTTTCGTATTTTGCTCTTATTAACTCTCAACTTCCAATAACTCTCACAATCTCTTTCTTGGTTTCGAACCTTTCCATCACTCTCCTTTTACCATATTCCCACCTCCAAATGACTCAAACACTTTCAAACGCTGTGCATCGTCTCGTGTTGCATTTTCATGAATTGTTTTATAATTTGAACTGCCAAACTATGTTTCATTCCATGTAGAATTATTAAATGTTCACTGAAGGGGATAAATAAATAATAAATATATATATATATATATATATATATATATATATATATATATATATATATATATATATATATATATATATATATATATATATATATATATATATATATATATATATATATATATATATAGAAAAAAATATATATAGTATAGATATGTTTGTGAATGTGTTGTGGCGGAAAGAGCAAGAATTGAAAGCTTTGCAAACGCATTTCTTATTTAGTCTTCAAATAAAATCGTCTGAGGAGGGTCCAGAAAATTAAGGACCGAAAGCTTACGAAAACTAACATCTTATGAAGACTCTTGTAAAAACTTTTTAATAAATATATAAATAAGGCCTTCTATTATAATACATACCAAACTCGGCGAAAAATTGCTTTGATTATATACTATATATATATATATATATATATATATATATATATATATATATATATATATATATATATATATATATATATATATATATATATATATATATATATATATATATATATAGTAACAAAAGTGGAGGGAGAGTAATTGCGTTCATGCAATGTATAATAACTTATATATATATATATATAAATGAATTTAGTGTATTATAGTTTCAGAGATACTGCTTCTGCTGCTGCAAATATATGAGAGAGAGAGAGAGAGTATATATGATCATATATATATTATATGAACTTGCCTGGACAAGCGGGAGTGGGACAAGGTGTAACCGTAGGACAAGTGGGACAAGGTGTAATCGTTGGACAAGTGGGACAAGGTGTAATTGTAGGACATGAAGGACAAGGTGTAATCGTAGGACAAGTGGGACAAGGTGTAATCGTAGGACAAGCAGGACAAGTTGTTGATTCAGGACATGTAGGACAAGGTGTAATCGTAGGACAAGTGGGACAAGGTGTAATCGTAGGGCAAGTCGGACAAGGTGTAATCGTAGGACAAGTGGACAAGTTGTTGATTCAGAACAAGTAGAACAAGGTGGAATCAGGGACAGGAATGGGACAAGAGATAAAGAAAGGATTCAGGGACAGAACATGGAATGGACAGTGGACCGGAGGGCAAGTGGGACAAGTTGCTGATTCAGAACAAGTAGGACAAGGTGTAGGCGTAGGACAAGTGGGACAAGTTGTAGACGAAGGGCAAGTTTGACAAGTTATAAGCGTGGGACAAGCGGGACAAGTTGTAGACGTAGGACAAGTAGGACAAGTTGTAGGAGAAGTACAATCGGGACATGGTGTGGTCGTAGGACAATTAGTACAAGTTATTGGTTCAGGTGTTGGACAAGTTATAGAAGTAGGACAAGTGGGACAAGTTGTAGTCTCAGAAAGGGTTGGGCAAGTCGTGGGTTCAGGTCCTCCGCCACAGCAATCATTTTCACACCCACAGCAGCTTGAATTAGTCTCAATGATAATAGATATATTGATGTGTTTCAAAAGGTCGTTAACATTCTGATCTGAAGTCACTGCAGGAGATCTTTTAATCCTATACGTCTCACATAAACACAAACACAGAAGGGCGATCAGAATACAAGATTTCATAGCGGAGACCATTTTTTATTTTCCTGTAATTATATATATATATATATATATATATATATATATATATAATATATAATATATATATATATATATTAGATATAGAATAATTTATAGGACAAGTCTAGCTATTGACCTTTGATCTAAAGTAAATTTTTATTTAACCTTTATGATATAAGTAATATGGTAAAAAATTATATAAAATCATAGGGGAAAATAGTAGCTTAAATATTAAAAAATAGTAAGCTATTTGTAGATCTTGTTTACTCTGCGTAGGAATTTTTACCGACTAAAACCAATGAAGAAATTATATATTCGGCAAGTTGCTACTTGGGAACTTCTTTCGAGTAAGGTGTTTTAGTTTTTCTCGAAATGCAACAAGGCAGTTTTTTTTTTGTTATATAACAATATACTCCATTCTTAGCGTCTTTACAAAGATATAGATACCAATAAAAAAGTTTATAAAACAGTTAATAAAAGTATTCAATTATAAGTTTTTTATAAGTTGTTAATTTAAGTTGTTCAGTTAAATTGTAAGGAATGCTGCTCTAGTCTCACGACCCGATCGCTATTAATGAAGACATCCAGAGAAATTAAAGGTAACTTTTTTTATGGGCTATTTACTTGACATTTTTTATTGTACTCGTTAACCAAAAAAATAGTACTGGGACATAAATAAATTTTCCAGTTTAGGCTTTGTTTAGTTTAGGTTGGTTTATATAATATATTATTTATATATATCTATATATATATATATATTATAATATATATTTATTATATATTTATATATATTTATAATATTTTATAATATATTTTTATAGCTTATTTCAAGCTTTTCGTCTGAGTTGATATTCGCTATTTTGATTCATCGATATCGAATATTTAACGTTATCGATCTATCAGATTCCAGCGATAATAAACAAAAAATCGTCTATTCGGATTTTGACCTTGTAGGATTAAGTTGATATCGCTTGTGCTGTGAAAACTAAATTTAATGATTTATTTATTTATTTAGTTGACTATTTAAATATTCATTTATGTCATCTTTAATTAACATCATGTAATGAGAATGCCTTTTAACCTCCGACAGCTTTTCATGCATTTTACAGACATAAAGCAGTAATCATATAATGGCAAATTTTTAGGAAAATAGGTAAATTTTTTATATGTCTAATTGTCGAGATGGAAATAACTATGCAAGTAATCACTACTATTTATATATATATAGTATATATATATTATATATTATATATATATATATATATATATATATAATATTATAATTATATATATAATATATAATATATATATATATATATAATATATATATATATAATATATATATATATACTTCATGCAAAGCGAAAAGTTCCCTGTACAGAACCACTAAAAAGTTACCTTTTATAGGGGCTGAGCCGATGGGGGACGAAGGGGGGATTTTGTCCCCCCCGGAGGGGTTATGGTCGGAGGAACCCCCGCACCACCACAGACCCAACGCGCGGGGGTTCGGGACCATCCGGAGGATAGTGCCCCCCGTAGTCCCACCTAGAGGGCCGAGAGACCCCGACCCTGACATCGGGGTGGCCTAACCGTGGGTATTCGTTAGTTTTAAACACCCCAAACACTCGGGCGCCCTATTTTTTTCCGGTCAAAGTCTTTTTTTTTTCTGTGCCATGCATATGACAATGTGTGTGCCTTACTGTAGGTGCTGTTGTTCTCTAGTTACATGATGTCACTTAGGACAATAACCTATATAATATATATTATTTATAATATATATATATTATATATATATATAATATTATATATATAGCTATATTATATATTATATATATATATATCATTATATTTAATTAATATCGCATTATATCGATATATCCAATACTCGACATATCGATATAGTTCGATATATCGAATATCGAAGTTCAGACGAAAAATTGAACTTTTTACTATTTATATAATATATATTATATATATGTATATATATTATATTATATTATATATAATATTATATATATATATAATAATTAATATATATATATATATTATATACTAGCCCTTTATGTTTTACGACTCGGTCAGTTTTGATTTTTTTTTTCGTTTTTTTTTTAAAACTATTGCTAGTATATGATACTAACAATGATTTCAGTGGGTGAAAACTCCTATCAAAAAGTTTCGAAATATTTTAAATAATTATTTAAAAAGCACATTTATTCAATAAATTTTAAAATTGAATATCTCGAAAGTACGACACATTACATGGAAAACCAATTTCGAAAACGTCCACTTACAGAAAAACCATTACATATTTGGAATCAGTGTTTGAAAGCTTCTATTACAACAATGTAAAAAAAAAATTAAAAAAATTAAAAAAAAAAAAAAAAAAAATTTAGGGGCTCGAGGCCGACGGGGACTAGGGGGAGTTTTCCATACCCGTAGGGAGGGGCGGAGGAAACCCCCGGACACCCAAATACAAAGGAGCGGGTTCCGGGCGACCCTCCCCAGGAGGGGAGGAAAAGAAGTCCTACTGTCGTCCCCCGCGAGGCGAGAGACCCCGACCTCTGTAAAATTATAGTTTTAATTTTTATTTCCTTGTTAGTAAAAAAAAAAAAAAACATGAACATAACGAGGAGTTGAAATGTAAGTTCATTTATATAGTTGACTCATGTCCGTCACCCCTTACAATTGACTGTTAGAATCATATACTAGAATATATTAGAAATTCTCAAAGGAAAAGAACTGACGGAGTCTTAACCTAACAGTCCTATATATACTGTAATATCATATATATTATTATTATATATATATATAAATAATTAAATATTTATATTATATATTATATATACATTATAATATATATATAATTATATATATTTATATATATATATCATTATATATACGACTATATAATATCTCTCTGACTCTACTATATATATTTTCTAATATAGGTGATAATTGGTTTAAAGCCACAACTCATATTTCGAAAACTACAATAGCTACGCGAAAAGGAATACATTTTTAAGTGTTTCTTTGCAAAGCGGAAAAGTTAAAAAAAAAAAAAAAATATAATATATATATATATATATAATTATTACTATCTATATTATATATATTATATATTATTATATAATAATATTAATATATATCATTAATTATTTAATAATATTCAAAACTTCAATAGCTACAGCGAAAAGGATAACATTTATGGGCTGTAAATTTACATAGAATGTAAAACAAATAAAAAATAAAAGAAATTATTGTATAATTATAGTAATATGATTAGAAAGCCTATTTAGAGACCTTTTATTGTTCTTCGTCTAAATAAATAGACTTTCTTATTAATTTTGCTTTTTTTTTTACTAAGCTACCCCAAGGATACCGCAACGATGCAGGAGTCGGGTCTTCTCGGCCTTCGGGAACTTACGGGTAGGCTATGCCCCCCCTCCCGGGAGGGTCTCCGAACCCCGCTCTTTGTACTTTCCCGAGGCCACATCCTCTGCCCTCCCTACGGGTATGGAAAACTCCCCCCTGTGTTCCCGTCGGGCTCGAGCCCTAACATGCGCGTGTAATACCCTTAACAAAATTAATACTATATATTATAGTCTTATATATATATATATATTATAACTTATATATATATATATATCTATATATATCTATATCTATATAGTATATATTAATTATTTATATATAATATATATAATATAATATATCTTACTATGTCCCTGCTCCTAAAAAAAAATAGCCAATATTTATTTGATTATTTATTATTTATTTATTTTTACATTTTCCTACTAAATTTTTACAAGGATTCCAAAAAATGTATTCCTTTTCCGCTGTCGCTCCCAAAGTTGTTGAGATAATGATTTTTTTTTTTCTTTTTTTCTTTTTTTGTTTCGTTTCCGCCAATAAATTTTGCCGGATTCAACAATGTATTCCTATTCCCTGTAGCCTATTTTAGTTTTTGAGATATGAGATAAATGAAAGTTGTGGCTTTAAACCAAATATCACCATATATATTATATAATTATAATATATATATATATATTACTATTATATATATTATTATATATATATATAATAATTTATATATATTATATATATATATATATACTCTTATTAATATATTTATATATAGTAGTCCTCCTCATCTACTAAATAATGCAGCACAGGACGATTTCCCTCTCCACCCATCAGTGGGATTCGACATTTGGATCCACGTTGCAGATTAACAATAAACCGGATGCTCTAACCACTAGGCCATCACGTCCCCCCCCAAAAAAGACGCTTCAGCGTAGTTTTTAAAGCACGGTTTCTCATCCCATAATACTCGAGTATTCCAAAGGCCTGATATTAATATATGATCTGACTGTCGTCGGAGGTCGGCAGGGCATAGAAACAGCTCGGAGGAGAAACAACAGCAAGAGCAACGAGGAAAATTGGAAACAGATGAAGAGGACTGAAAACTTCAAAAGAGCTATTATAGAAAATCTCAAACAGTTTTTACCTCTAAGAAAACCTACTTATGTTGAGCAAATGAATTTGAAGGCGAATTATTGTCTAGAAGTAGCTGAGAAATTTATAAAATTTAAGAAGTAATATTTAAATATATATTTGAATAGACATTTCGAAATTAAAATCAAATTTAATATAAATTAAGGGGAGACTTCAAACTAGACGCCCCTATTAGATAAATTTCCAATCAAATTTCCATTTTTTTTTTTTATCTTAAAGTTAGTAGAAATTCTCCTGAACATTTCATGGAGCATTATTTTTTTTGGAAATTTCTAAATGGTTTTTTAGATACATATTTATGTTCAAGGATCTCGAACTAAAAAATTCCAATTCCAGTCAAAATTGCATTCCAGGTTTTCAGCATCAAAAATGTTTTATTTTTTAATAACAGATTTTTGTTTTTGTTTTTTTTGTTTGCAATTTAGCCAAACCAGGCTCCAGCTTTTACTCGGTTAAAATAGGTTGAAGTCGACGTCGGAGCTGGAGCTGGAAGAAAGGCAATGGAATCGGGCCGAGGCTCGATCCTGGGCGTATAATTTTATCAAATTTTTTTTTTATTAGGTAAAAAATTTCGTTACCAAAAGAAGTAGTGATCAATTTTCAAATGGTGGGGAAACCTTAGTCGGAAACGGGATCGGAGCCGAGCGAAGCCGGCCGGAGCCGGACGGAGGCCGGAGCGGAGTCGGAGCGGAGCGGAATTCTGGGTATAATTTTCTTCATCAATATATTTTAGGTGAAAAATATATACCAAGAAAGTAGGACAATTTTCAAACAGTGTAGAAACCTTAGCCGAGCCGGAGCCGGAGCCGGAAGCCGGAGCCGGAGCCGGAGCTCTAGGCTTAATTTTTTTCAAGAAATTTTTTTAGGGGAAAAATATATTGCAAAACAGCGCTGGACAATTTTCAAATGTGCAAAAACTTTAGCCGGAGAGGAGCACGGTTCGGAGCCGGAGCCTGGGCATAAATTTTTCAAGAAATATTTTTTAGGGTAAATAAATATATTAACCAAGCAGTTGTAGGCCATTTTTCAAAATTAGTGCAGAAAAACAATTCCGGAGCCGGAACGTCGGAGATGGAGGTGGATCCTGGGTATATTTTTATCAAGAAATCTTTTTCTAGGTAAAAATGTTCAAAGACGATGAACTGAACAATTTCATACGTGCAGAAACCTTATCCGAGCCAGAGCGGAGCCGGAAGCAGAGCCGGATTGATCTTGGGTATAAATTTTTTCAAGAATATTTTTTTTAGGTGAAACTAATTACCCAAAAAAGTGAGCTGGACAATACACAATATAGTGTAGAACCTTAGTCGGAGCCGGAGGCCGGGCCGGAGGCCGAGACGACTACGCGAATTGGATATACATTTTTTAAAAATATTTTTTTAGATGAAAAATATAAGTTACCAAGACGGTGCTGACAATTTATAATAGTGCGAAACTAGTCGGCCGAGCCGAGCCGAGCTGGCAGCCGGATGCTGAATATTAAATTTTTTCAAACAATATATTTTTAAGTAAACAATTATTACAAAGAAGTGCTTGACAATTTACAAATAGTGCAGAACCTTTAGTCAGGAGCCGGACGGACCGTGAGACCGGAGCTGGAGCCGGAACCAGATGCTGAATATAAATTTCTTCGAAAATATTTTTTAGGTGAAAATATATTACGAAAGAAGGTGCATGGGGCAATTTACCATAGTGCCAGACTCTAGTCGAGTCGGCGTCGGACCGGCCGGAGCCGGAAGCCGGAGCGGATGCTGGATATAAATTTTTTTAAAAAATATTTTTAGCTGAAAATATAAATTACAAGAGGTGTTAAACAATTATATAACTGTGCAGAAACCTAGTCGGAGCGGGGCGGGAGGCCGGATAGGCCGGGCCGATGCGGGAGCAAGAGTCACATCGGCTGGGCATAAATTTTTTCGGCACTATTTTTTTTAGATGAACACAATGCTGCCAAGAAGTGCTGAACAATTTCAAATAGTGCAGAAATCCCTTAGTCGGAGCCGGCAGGCCAGGAGCAGAAGCAGTGGTAATTTTTTCAGAATATTTTATTAGGTTGAAACAATTACCAAAAGAGCGCTCACAATTTTATAAAATACGTGCATAACGAGCTGGCAGGACTGAGCGGAGCCGAGCCGAGCAGCATTCGGAGCGGAGCCAAAGTCTGAGTTTTAAATACAGTTCTTTTCCTTTTGGTGGGGATATATATATACTATATAATATATATATATATATATATAATCAATTTAATTATTTATTTATTATATATATGTTTTATATATATATATATAGGTATATATATATTAGTATATATATATCATATATAGTATTTCTAATATTGTATATATATATATATATTATATATATATCTGTGCCTAGTCTAAAAATAGAACATCTTCAAGAGCGAGGGGAGAGGAGGGGACCTTTTTGCATAGCCAATACAACCTCTTACTCCACGTCATAGGAAGATCATACTCATACCTCTCAACAGACCACAATCGAATAGACTGTCGGCGCAGACCACGTTGGCAATGTACAATTCAAAATGATATAAAAGCGGAAAAAAGATTGTTTATTTCTATCGTTTTTTCGAAAGTGCAAGGAGACAGTTTGTTCATGTGTTTGCTTCTTGACATGTTATTTCTGTATTATATATATTATATATATATAATATAATAGATACTATTATTTATTATTATTTATTATATATATCTAGTATATATATATTATTATATACTTATTTATTTTATTACTATATTTATATATATATATTATATATATATATATATATATATATATATATATGACAATAAATGTTTTTACAGTCTGAAAATTAAAATAAAATTTCAAGAAAGTTTCGCGTTCTTCTACATGTCAGTTTTATAAAACTTGATATCTTATCTGGTAGTGAAGAAAAAAAGTTTTTATCCCATGAAATTTGGTAAAAGAAACATAAATATATACATATAAACAGGTTGATGTTTTCATTCATACTCAGTTTGAATGTAAGGTGTTGTCACGAATCTGACTGTTACAATTCAACAATTTACAAAATAGTTTTCATAGACTCTCTAGATGTCTATATTTTTTTTTTTTATATATAAAAATTGAATTTAGTCATCGTTGTGTAAACATATCTTCATTGGTACGCTAAAATCATGTGTTTTAGTGCTAAAGGCATTGACAATATCTTGAAAATGTGACGATACTTTATTGACATTTTGTGGAAGAAGTAAAAAATCCAAAATATCTTCACTCAAGACAGTTTTTTTTTGTTTTGTGATTTTTGTTAATAAAATAAACAGATGCAATCAGTTATTCATCAAAAGCGTCTTGCTTTCAATAGATTTTATGTAAATCGGATTTATATGATAGTGTCAATTAAATCACCAGAATGGGGCTTCAACCCTGACGTGGAGGCTACCGTCAATTTCTTCTGGCGGGTGCTCACTGGTTACCAATAGACAAACAGGCACCCGATCAACACGGGAGCACACATGCTTTAGTTGCCGACACATTTGCCAATAATAAGAACGAAAAAAAATTTCACTCACGCCAGGGCTCGAACCATCGACAAAAGCGTCGCCGTTAGACAATGTTCATTAGGCTCTACCACTAGTCCGATCACCTTCCCCAAAAAAGAAGGCTCTTGAGTTTTCAAATCTTTGCTCGGATATCACTGCTTTGAAATCGATATTTATTCAAATCCATAAGGGTTGTTGTAACCCCTTCTTGGGCCACACGGCATTCTACTGGGGTGCTCCTGGGTTACAGGAGCAACCGATCATAGTCAAAGAATGCCGACATGCGCACAAGATGTTCTTAATTTGCAATAATAAGACGAAAACAATTCACTCGCGCCAGGACTCGAACCCGACACACAGCGTCGCCCGTTAGACAATGTACGGGAGCTTCTCCACCAGTCCAAGCCGCTGCTTAAAAATAATCATTGAAGCTTTTCAAATCTCGCTTTGCATATCACCGCTTTGAAAACTCATACTTATTTACATCACCAGAGGTGGTTGGAACCCCTTCTGGTGCTACACGGCATTCTTCTGGTGCTCATGGGTTACAGGAGCAACATACCAAAGTCAAGGAACGCCGAGAAGAGCAGAAAATGTTTGTTGCCGCAAATTAGCATCATAAGACACGAAAAAATTCATTTGTGCAGACTCGAACCTCGACAACAGCGTCGCCGCTTAGACACCTGTTCAGGCAGGCGTTACCCTAGTCTAGATCCGCCTCCTAAAAAGAAGGCATCTTAGGAAGTTTTCATCTACTGATTTGATAATCACGCTTTGAAACTCGCTACCTATTTAAATCTACGGAGTGGTTGGAACCCCCACTGGGGCTACACGGCATTGTCGGGGTCGCTCAATGGGTTACAGGAACAACGACCAAAGTCAAGGAAGCCGAATATGCGCACAAAATTACTTTTCCAATTTTCAATAGAAGTAAAAATGTTCACTCCCGCCAGGATCGAACATCGACAACGTCGCCGATTAGTACAGTGTCAGTGAAAGCTCTGACACTGTACTGATCGCCCCCCCAAAAGAAGGTCTCTTGGAGTTTTCAAACCTCCTGCTTCGATTTCACCGCTTTGAAACTCAGTACTTATTTAAACCCACAGAGGGTGGTTGGAACCCCTCTGGGGCTACACGGCATGCTTCAGGCGTGCTCATGGGTTACAGGAGCAACTTAAAATTAATTGGCGCCGAAAGGCGCACAACATGCTTGTTACAACTTTGCATAATAAGACAGAAAAAAATTTCACTCGCGCCAGGACTCGAAACCATCGAAAACAGACGTCACCTTTAGACATGTATAGGTGCTCTACCACTAGATCCGATCCGCTTCCCCAAAAAGAAGGAATCTCGGAAGTTTTCAAAATCTCCTGCTTCGACATCACTGCTTTTGAAACTCGATACTCATATTCGTATCGCATACAAGGGTGTTGGAAACCCTTCTGTGGGTACAAGGCATTCTTAGGGGTAGCTCAATGGGTACAGGAGCAACGACCAAAGTCAAGAACGCCGGCTATGCGCACAAGACTATTGTCTGCCACAATCTTGCATAGACGAAGAAAAAATTTCATCCGCGCCAGGACTCACCATCGACAACCGCGCGCCGATAAACAATGTAACAGTGAGGCTCTGCCAATAGTCCATCCGCCTCCCCTAACAAGAGGCATCCGGAATTTTCACATCTCTGGCTTCGATATCATGCTTTGAAACTCGAATACATCTTTAAATCACGAAGGGTGTTGGAACCCTTCCTGGGACTACAACGGCATCTTCGGGCGCGTGCTCGATGTTTAAGGAGCAACCGAACCAACGTCAAGGATGCGAACACCTGCGCACAACATGCTGTGTTACGAACAATTTGCAATAATAAGACGAAAACATTTCCCTCGCGCCAGGACTCGAACCACGACAACAGCGTCTCCGTTAGACAATGTACAGTAGGTTCTGCCACTAGCCGATCCGCCTCCCCAAAAAAGAAATGCATCACGAAACAGTTTTCACAGTCACCTACTTCGACATACACTGACTTTGAACTCTGTACTTATTTTAAATCAAAGAAGGTGCTTGGCCCATTATTATTATTGTATATATATATTATATTTATATTATATATATATATATTATAATATATATATTATATATATATCTATATTACTATATATATTTATTATTATAATTAATATATATATATAATATCTTTATATTATATATATTATACTCTTATATATCATATATATCATATATATATAAATATCAAATATATAATATATATCTTATTATATACTATTATATATATATATATATAATATATATTATATATATTTATACTATATTATATACTATATATAATATTATATATATCATTTATATATATTACTATAATATAATATATATATTATATATAGGTAGTATATAGTTATATTATTATATTATTTATTATATATATATATATAATATATATCTATATTATTATATATATATATATATATATATATATATATTTATATATACTATGATAAATATATATATTAATATATAATATAATATATATATACTAATATATATTAATTATAATATATTTAATATTTATATATATTATATATATATATATTAATATATATTAATATATATATATTATATTATATATATAAATATATATATATATATATATATATATATATAAATATATTATTATATTTATTATAATATATATATATATATATATATAATCATATATACTATATAAATTATATATATTGATATATATATATATTATTTATATAGTGATAAATGATTATAACACAATAATATCGAATATTGACAATTTTTTTTTGTTTATTTGTAGTAAATGATTAAACAATTATTATCTCATATTATTCTCCCTTACTATAATATTATATAATATTTATTTTATATATATTAGTATATATATATATATATATATCTGAGAATAAAGTTTTATTTTTTTGCCGTCTAAAAATGAAAAATTTTCCAATGTTCATTTTTTCAGCATTTCCATTTTTTCAGAACCAGATATAAAACAACTTCATTAAAAGAAAGACGAAGACGTTTTTTTTCTATCAAGTGGTAACCAGCCCATATCAACGTTTTCGTAAAAAAACTGAGCGTTTATATTAAATGTCCTTTGGTTGACGTACAAGTTGGGTGGTCACATGGTTGACTATTCTTCTGTTGCAAATTGCACGTCCACTTCTGAAATGTATTGATTAAACAATATGTGCAATAATGGTGTCTACATCAATTTATATGACACTCGAATTGGGTACTTTTACTGCAAAAAACAATTTGAAATATCTTGAAACATTAAAGTTTTATCTGGCAGTTTGTGAAGGAATCAAAAAACTTCCTCTCTTCAACTCCTTACTGTTCAATTTTTAATATTTTTTTAATTTTATATATGAAAGATAAATTTTATATTTGAAAGAAGCACAAAAAAATTTATATTATCGTGTACTATTGTAAAGTAAATTTGCTACTAAAGAATTCTGATCGAGTGACTCAGAAATTAAAACTTAAGAGGAGCAACAAAAATTTTCATCCATCTCTCAATCATTTTTAATAACGTAAATATTGGATTTTCCTACTTTCGTTTCCTTCAAAGCATTTACTAAATCATTCTTTGAAAAATATTTTGTAAAGCTTGTTATGATTAAAGACTACACTCATAACTGGAGCTACTCCTACGTGACTTGTCGAATAATGGATGAAATTTCGGCGCTTCAGGATAATGAAGTTTTCTTTGCCATGGTCTAGAACGACAGGGCCGCACCCGGTCCTTCATTTTGCTGTATATACCTCTGGACCAGCGGTTGAATTCTTATGGCCTACGAGCGCCATCACCTCATGCTATCCTCACTGAGAACATTGTGCCTCCGCCTGTACGCGTCTATATCATCGGATACGTGCCAGGTTCTCACGAGCGATCGACTCTTACTGCCTTGTGCTCAATACATGACGCCTCAGCCGTGCCCCGAGAAACTGGTCGATCTCGCGGATCTGCAGTGCTGCATCCACCACACATACTGTCGAGCTCCGAGCGCTTCCCGTGTGAGCGGTCTAGGCATCACACTGCCAGCTAGCAACATTCCGTGCCCGCGTGATAATCCCGCAAAGAAGTAGCCTCCCACCAGAGTGTCGTGATGAGTGTGAAGTGAGAGTGCGTGAACTCATATACGAGCTACTGCTCACATCATGCTTCCCGCTGTCCGCCCCAATCCCCTGACTCGGACAACATACTGGGCCTGCATATATTATGGTGGAATAGTGTAATGTTTATTGATATATGAGTTTTAGTTCGTGAGCTAAGCAAATGAAGGATAAATATTATGGATTTAATTTTTATGGGATCAGTATTAATAATGAGAAGTAATATTTATGAGTAATGCTATAGTTTTAGACGTACGGAGAATAGTGTTGAATAGATATGACGTAAATCTGTTGTCTTATAGACGAATAATTTACTATGGTGCATATATAAATGTAATACTAGTAACGGTGAAGCAAGATGGATTTAGATTTAGGTATGAGGTGGATTTTTGTATAGATGGTTTGCTACATACACATAGCGATTTATGGGTAGAGTTTATTACTATTAAGTATTCAATAGGAGTAGTCTTGAGAGATGTGTTAAGTTAAAAGTATATTAAGTACACACTATATTAATAGGGTATATAATCAGAGGTTGAGATAAGTCGGTAACTGTAAGTTATAAATCTATAGGTAGTAACATTAGTATAGTTATAAGATATTTATTGAGTGTTTGTATGGGTGAAGGTTATTATTGCCTTATATTTTAGGATTATTTGGTATTAGAAAGGTAGTGCGTATATTTAAACTCGCGTGCGGAGGCTGATGTTAATGCCTGGCGGGAGTTGAATTTGGTGAAATAGAATACAAAACTCTGGTTGCATGTTAAGATGTGGAGTGAAGGTTTGGTAGAGATGTGTGTCTCAGGTTCCATATTCTTATACATCTTGAACAAAGCTGGCAGAAGTTGATTTGAGAAAAGAATGAGAGTATAAATAATTGATATTTAGATCTTCTTCGTGCATCTTTCTCTTGTGTT
>JABUQX010111396.1:0-24503 GCA_015478945.1 Trachelipus rathkii | reverse complement strand
TCTTCTGATTTCTACGAATTAATCCACTTATAAAGCTTGCGTCTGCTCATATCCGAATTTGGCTAGAGGTTAAATTTGATTCCAGTTGTACTTACACCCCTCTTGAATAGGGCATTGCTCTGCCCGTGTGTGATGGATGACAAGGTAAATAAAAAAATAAAACCGTTGATAATCGATGAAACAAACCTCACCATCTCATCCTCTCCTACTCACCCCATTCCAAAAACATCATTCAATTATCCCAGAGAAATCTCCACTCTCTCACCCATAAACCTCATAGTAGACCATATGTCGCATCCATACTAAATTATGCACCTTTTCAAAACTACTAAATTTAACCTAACTAATTCTATTACTCACACACAACAAAATCTACCATTACCTCTCTACCAGCAATCACTCTATCAGAATTGTCAAATCCTCTTATCTTCTCATTCCTTTTCGCACCAACACATTTCACACTCCTCCACCACTCATTTTCACCGCTTTCTTCCATATTTGTTTCCCATCACAGCGAGCAAATCAAATTTGCCCTTCTTAAATACATCCCATCAAACTTCTCTCTTTCCAACACTTATTCATCTACATTCCATTACCATACAATTCACTGCATCTTCGCGAAATAGAAGGCCGCTTACAACGATACACAATTCTCTGAGCAGCAATTAGCAATCTTCAAATAATTTTAGAGTAGTGAGTATAAAAAATAAATTTATATGCAAAGCACAACCATACATTACACAAGATCCCTTAGTCGTCCTTCTACAACACGAGGACATGCAAAGTGGCAATTTTTTCTCAACCATGAGAAATGAGCTGTCTGTAAAATATGTTAAAATATGTGTTGGATATATAAGTTCGTGTATATGATATGTGGATAAAATGTGTCTCTAAGATGTTGTCTGAGATGAGTGTGGATATGAATGCAGATTGAGAAAAAGTGAAAAAAATATCTGATTTTCTCTCATGATTAAATCATCCCATCACCAATGGTTAATTAATAAATATTATTATATAATATATATTATATAAAATATATATATATATATATATATAATATATATATATATTATATAAATATATATTAATATAATATATAATTATATAATACATAAACGTAATTTGGCAGAACAATTCGGCAAAAATTTAGAAACATCAATATCCACAAAAAAAAAATTGATATTTTTATATTACTGACGGGAGCCGCCGTCTCTTCCAGGTTGATCCTTCGACTAACTAAGCTCCAAAATATAGTACATTCTCTCTACCTCTGAACAGATTACCCCCTGCATTAAACACTACAACAACCCCTACCCAAGAAGGAAAAGAAAATCACACCACCATTGTTCTGCATCTATACATATTAATATATATAATACAGTATACATTATCTCCTCCATGCCCTCAGACATTCCCCTCCTCTATAATATCCACACTCAATCACAACCCAATGACATCTTTCGCTAATCCACATAATAGTGCTCCCAAGCATTGCTCCACCCATGAATTTCATAGAAATTACCTACAAAAACAAACACTGACGTTCAAACCAGGCGGAAGGTTCTTGTCTCCCCCGTTCAGGAAAATATTAAAACTTTTCAGACTTCTATAAAGATCTATTCCATCTTCTCACCCTCAACTACCCTCCCCCATATCAAATGCTTTTTATTCTTTTTTTATTGAATAACCTTATTTATTATTGAAATAATTTTAATTAAGTTCTGTAAATTTTTGTTAACGAAGATATTTTTAAGTTTCTTTAAGATGATATTTCTCTCATGAATTAAAGCTATAAATAACTTAGCATAGATAATTTTACATATGATCCTCTCAGCAACCTCTTTACATCTCAACATCTAAAAAAAATAATGAATAAAAAAAAAAGGAGATTTGGCAAGAGCAAACAGTATACAGCCTCTCAAAGTTGGAATTTTCTCCAATAGGGTTTCTTATAAAAAAAAAAAACTAATGGTCTTTTAATTTGGACCACCCTAGTTCAGGTTACAATAAGATTGTTAAGTAGGCCTATACACAGATTTCAATGAAAGTATGGTGATGAGGTTAGAGTTGAAGAAAAAGTACTTAGTTACCATAATATAATTAGATTTCTCTAGCTGTAAATTGGCCCAAATGGCAAAGTAATAAGAAAAAGATCTTAGATTTCCGACAATGGAAGGTTTTCCAAATTCGTAACATGCTTAGTCACAATACTTGATTAAAGAGTTAAAGACCAAGAACACATTTTTATTCGTACCATGGAGAACATTAAGCAAATTTTAATGAATATTCAGTCCAGTATGTTGCTATTAGGGTGGCGAAGATAGAATAATAGAGAATAGAAGAAAATTTAATGAAAAAGCATAGATTTTTAAAAATTTAAGGGTTAGAACTGAAAAGATTTAGAAAAGTTATATAACAAGAGCAATAGAAACTTAAACCAGATGTAAAGTAAAGGCAAAGAGAGAGAGAGGCCAGAAATTAATTTACAAGGAATATTAATAAGGACCAAAAAATTTTTAGCTTTATAAATTTAAAAGTAAAATAGGAAAATTGTCCAATTAAAATTGAATGAAAATTAGTGATTCAGATAAGGAGTTGGTCAACATTTCACATGCTTATCTTGCTCCATAGGTTTACTGAGGAAAAGATTAATATACTTTGGAGACTAATATTCTTGAGCACTGTAACATAATACTTATAGAATTTGAATTGAGGGTAGAAAGGATGTCTTAATACGGTTATAGACGAATATTATCCAGAAGTAAGCGCAGCCCTATGTATATATGGTAAAATTCCTGAAACGAGTATTAGTACCACATGCAAAGGCCCCCCACTTGTTATTTTGATTTTTTTAAAGCATCTACTAACATTTGTGAGTACCAGTATGAACTGTGAAACAGCATTTGTGCCTATAGAAGTAGTAAGGAAGATTTGGAAATTACTAGCGCAGTTGCTAAATCTCTGTTGTAAAGTTTGGAAACAGATACTGAAAATCATTATAGAGAAATATTAGAGATAACAAGTGGTATAGTATGACTCCCAGCATGGCTTTAAGAAAGGGTAGTTCATGTCAGAAAAAACTTTTAGAATTATGCGGATATCATACTGACTGCATGACCGAGGAGATCCAGTAATGATATTAGACCTTAGTAGAGCTTTGATAAGGTTCCCCACATTTTAAGGCTGATAAGTAATTATTGCATGTGGTAATGGCAGTAGGTACATGGTGGATAAAGATGTGCATATAGAAAACAGGTGTACAACTAAATGGCCAATAAATCATCATGGAAATACGAGAAGTGTCTCACAGGGTTCACAAAAATCACAGGATACCTCATTATATAAATGATTTAGAACCAGGGACTTAAAGCAAGAATTCTAAGTTTGAACCAATGAGTGCCACCACAGGGATGCTAGGCATAGTACACGACTGATATAATTTCTTGTTTGGCAGATAAGTGGCAAAGAATTTTTTAATAGTAAAAAGTGTAATGTTCTTCACCTGCTTAAGTCTCAAATAAAAAGTTTTTAACTACAATATGAATGGGATTGGTTTGAGCCTGGGGACCAAGAAAAAAGATATAGTTGATAATAATCAGTAATTGAACTAGTTAGGCTAATCAATGTGAGCTTAGCGAATAAACTAATAGATGCTGGCCTAATAAAATCGCAATTGTTTTGGGAAAGCAAGAAGTCATAATAAACTGTTCAGTAATATCTATGTTTAGGCCATAATAGTTTTATTTTCGTGCATCAAGTTGGCCCCTTATTTAAAAAAGACTTAAAATGTGGAGAGAGGCAACGTAGGCAACAAGATGATTTCTGTGTATTGAGGGAAGAGCTATTGAGGAGAGGCTTAAGGATAGATATTCTATAGAAAGGTGATTTCTCAGAGGGACATGATTCAAGTCTACAAAATAATTACATCTATGATATTACAGAGGACAATAAATTTTTCATAGAGCAGCATGGACAGTGACAAGGGCCATAATAAGAAAAAAACAGAATTAAAGCATGCCATCTTGATTAAAGAAAGCATGCATTCAGTAATAAGGTTCTTAAATTTTGTGGTCTGCCACAGAGGTTGTTGAGTGATGACTCGATTGCAATCTCTATGATAGTTGGATTAGGATATGATGTTGGGTAATCATAATATATTAGACGAAGCCAAATTTTTGGTGTCTTATCACAGTATTTATTAAGTACTAGGCAGTTTATTGACCTCACTTATTATTATATGCATGTGGATGTTTGAGTCATCATTATATAGCTCATAATCTATGTTTGACTAAGCCAAATATGGATTTTTAGTTACAGTATTTTGACCAGCCCAAGGGTGCTTTGTGGGATTTGCATGAGCATGTTTTTAGTGGGAAGACTAAACAGTCTCGATAGGTCCATGTGGAAAAAAAACTTTTATTGTGTTTCTGTTTCCCTCTATTTTTATTTATACATAACAAAATACATCATAACCTGAACTATAGGTCCTAAAATGAGACCACCTACATGGATCGACAATGCCATAAACCTAACCTAGGATTACGGTTCCATAAACCTAATGACTTCTGCAACCATTTATTCAATCTCACTATTCTTTTACAATATCCATGCTGTCTATTTGGTTAATTTACAATAAAATCCCAGTCAGTTTTTGATTATATAGAAGTCGTTATGGATGTTCCATTGTGAAAGCCTGAACTTTTTTCCTAAAGAGTCTGATCATTTTATTTACTTTTATTCTATGTACTACTTTCATCACCAACATTTAAAAATAATAAAAATCTGATTTGAGACCCATAATAAAATAGGATTTGACTGAAGCAGTTTGTCTCAATAAACATAGTTCACCATTTACTTTAAAATAGTAAAATTTTTAATAATTTAAGGAGCAGTTTACAAATACTTTGATAGTTAAGATATAAGATATAATATTTTTTCTTACTAATTTCAAAAGAATCCTTTACAGTGTATTGGCTAGAAGTAAATGGTTCAATATATGAAGAATTTTTACTAAATCAAACATAGTAATTTGACCAAATTATTAAAAGAAACTAATTTTAACTTTTAAAATTTTAAAAAAGTTCAATTTTAACCTAAAGAAGAAAAAAAAAGCATGTTTTTTTTCTTTTTTTTTTTAAAAAGTATTTTATTTATATTTATTTTTTATCCTTTAAGCAAAGTTTGATTAAAAATTTTTCAACCAAAAAATTCATTTTATCTTTTCTTTTCTAAAAAACTTTTACCTTTTTATTTTATAAAAAAAAATAGTTTTTTTAAAAAATTCCAAGATTTTAAACCAAATAAACCTTGGTTTAATTATATATTATATAATACGGTAGTATATATATATATTATATATATATATATATATATATATAATAAATAATATAGATATAATATATATATATATATATAGTATATATACTATATATACAATTATATACTATAGCTATATATATTAATTAAATATATAATATAATATATATATATATATATAAATATTATAATATATATATATAATATACTATATATATATATAGATTATATATATATATATATTACCCATTAAAATATAGTTCTAGGCGTCAAAAACGCCAGTTTTTTCTTTTTTTTAAAAATCATGAAAAATCAAATCATTTTAAATTATAACCTATATCTCAAAATTGATGAAGATACGTACTAGTCCACAATGTTTTTAAATAGCTTGAAATTTTGAAAATTGTCTAATAAGATTCTAAATTATTTTTGAAAAAATGCATTTTCCAAAAAAATAATGGAAAAACGTAATTTGGACGTTTGGATCCTCCCCTTATTAAATATTCATTTCTTTTGTCTTGTCCAAACTAATTATAATCTAATGTATAAATGAACTTCTATTCACTAATTAAATGATTGAGTCTGCAAATCTGTATTTCATTACCATTTTGCAGACGTTGATCTTTTACAAAATTTTTAAAAATTTTTTTTCATTTTTAGCTGAAGAACCATTTTAAAAAAAAATAAGCAATGTCAGGAGATTTAATTGGAAAGAAAATTGGCACTTTATATTACGAGTAGCCTATGTACGCACATTTCACGTGAACTTTTTTGATGAAATATGATTAAACAAGATTATAGTTCCAATGGTAATGACAAATTTAATTACTCATTCAATGGATATCTATAATCATAATACAACTGTTTAAGAAGATAGGCTTTTTTTTTTTTTTTTTTCATTATATATATATATTCGAATAATTACGCACATTTCACATGAACTTTTCTTTATCCTTACACTAGATAGAAGAAAGAAGATCATGTATATAAAACATTAAACATAAATGTCTTATAGCTCTACCAACATAAAAATTAGTAACAAATATTATTGAAAACTAAAAAAAAAATGGATCATTTTTTACAAGTTCTTATTACCTGACCGGCTTTTCCCGACGCACGACCGGTTTTCCCCCGAAAATTGAAAAAACTTAATAACTTTAAAAAATACAGTAATATGTTAAATTTACTTTACATGGAAAATGTTTAAAAATAGACTTCCCAATATGCACTCTAACTCAAAATTCTGATATCTTAATTCTACGAGATTCACAGGTCTTAGAATTTTGTTTTGCAAAAAAAAAAAAAAAAGAATTTTTTCAACTTTGGGAATTTTTTTGACTAGTAGGTGTTAGTATTTCTGGGATAATTTTATATCATTATGTTACCGGTGTAGTCATTGCTACTCGTTAGAAAGTTCTGACAACTGCATGAATTTTCCGATTAAAAAATATTAAACAATTGTATTAAATGACCGTTTTCCCCCATTTTATGTATATATATAATAAAATATATATATAATATATATATATATATATATATATATATATATATATATATATATATATATATATAATAATATATATAATATATATATATATATATATATATTATAGTATATTCAACAGTGTCTGCATTTGCTCCAATAAATTTTCAATATTCCTCCATTGACATAATAATCTTTATTCTTAAAACCAATGAAATCCAGGGTATCTTTGAAATCTTTTGGTATGACTGGCTGTGATTTAGGAAAATCATTCCCATACCGTACCTATATATCATATTTGCTTTGTTTTCTGTACAAATATTTGTTCTTTCTAAATGAAGATCATTTAATTCATTGTAGGAATGATCATCAACAGTTGATTCTTGCGAGAAATGCACACATTTTGATCTATGATTTCGCCAATTTGATTTTTCTATAATATAAAGCACAATTGACAATAATTAGCACAATGTCTTTCATTAAAATGGGGGATATCAGTCTTTTGGGAGTTGCTGTTTATAATTCTCTCTAGCCTCCCTCTATTGTAATGGTTGGGGGTTTATGCATCTTTCCCAGTAAGCATCTCTAGTGGGCTTTGAAATTCCTTCCCAGATTCGAGTCTATGTATCTTATTCCTCTTTAGTTTTTAGTTTTTTTCTGCTTAGGATTAGTTACATAGAATTGTACAAAGTTTTTTTTTTAGGAGAGGTGCTTTTTCTGTCTCCCACTTTCTTGCTTTTTGTACTTTTCTTAATAAATCAGCATCTTGTTGTTTTTCCTTCCAATGTAGATATTAATTCAATTATATATAGTGTAGTTATTACTTATGTCACAAATTGATCATCAGTTTTTCAAGTTTTAATGAAATAAGCAAGCAACTATGCATTGGAAAGACTCCTTTTACAAGAATGTTTTTATTTACTTAACCATAAAATTAGTTTTATGCACATACACAGTATTTTTTATTTGAAGCCTAATGATAATAATATATTAGTAATTGAACTTTAGCATGTTTGGATTTCATAGTTGAATGACTTTTTATTTCATAAAATAATAATTTTAATCTAAATAAACACTTTGATTAAAGTTTAAATTATACAAGCATAGAAAATTTTTAATATAACCAACACAATGGAATTTATTTAAAAAGCACTTTTAATGCAATTGCTCAGGCTACTCTTGGGGCTTGAAATAGGATCACAGCCTGTCTTCCCCAACTCTCAATGAACTAAATTTTTAAATTTCCTTAATCCAGATTGGTGGTAAAGCAACTATGCAGCATTTCAAGGCTCAGAACTATAAAAATAAATAAAAAATAAATAGAAAAGAAATAAGATTAAATAAAAGGAAAAAAATATTGAATGTAAGCCCAAATCATAGAGCTCTATACCTTCTTTCTCTTTTCTTTTACATATGTTTCACAAATAAATATACCTGCCTTTACATAGGTCATACAAATAAACATAACTGCCTTTAATAGGTTATGCAATAAATAGCTATACCTTCATTTACATTTTATATATAGACTTTACTATATATATTTTTTTGGCAAATATTTTTTACCAGAATAACTATTTAGTTTTGTTTCATATATACCATATAGAATAGTTTGGGAAAAATATTATCATTTTACTGGGCAATTATAACTTAAATAGGCCTGATTAGGTTTGAACTTTACTTATATGCAAATTTTCATTAACTCTACTGATAATTAAATAGTAAATCAGGAGGCTTCAGTGTTCTCAGTTATTAGCTTAATTTTTCTCTAGTTATGTCTTATTAGTTCGTCTGAGAAAGTATCTGACTCTCCTAAATGCTCTTTTCTCGCCTAGAACATAAGAAAAATAGAAGCAGTAAGAAGCCACTGAAGCCTATTAAGACTGTCCCAGTCAAACTAAAGTAGATAATTTGTTAACCCAAATACACATGGAACATGCAGAATATATAATACAAATTACACAATGTGAACTAAATGCGCATGGGTAAACAATTGCACCCAAAGGTTTGTCAGTAATAATCACAAAGTGAAAGCTAATATAGTATGCCAATTACCACAAATGCTGAAACTATGGCTACAGTTATAGTATTGTATATAGTACTAGTCAATTGGTTAAATTTACTGCTGCAGGTTAACTTTAATAGCTAACTACCAGCCCATCAATTAGACTTGTGACTTAAGTCATGATATACTATATGATACCCAGACTATCCCTATACCTATCCAGTCTTTTTTTTTTAAATGTTACAGGTTAATCACAATTAACAACTTCCTGTAGCAAACCATTCCAAAAATTAAAAACTCTAATCCCCATTTTTATTGTACAGTAGTTTCTCAATACACACTTATGATGCTTTCAAAACGATAGCTTTCAATAAATCCTGCAAATACATGGCATATGAAGTATAACTAATGCTATATAAACATAGCAAAACCAAATGCTCTGAAACATCAAATTTTTCAGTTATTTCATCAATAAATTGAGTTCCTGTAACCTACATGAAGAACTTTACACTTTTTGCTATTAAAAATCATTTGCCACTTATCTGTCCATAAAAAGAAGCCTTTCTACATCACTTTGAAGCTTTATACATTCATCATTATTACTTACAGAGATAGCCATTTTGGTATCATGTGCAAACTTTGAAACCTTACAGTTATGTCCCTGTTTCATATCATTTATATAAATTAGAAATAATAGTGGTCCCAGTCTGAACCCTGTGGGAGGGACACAATTCTTCACCATTTTCCATGATGACATTGCCATTCAGTAGTGCACATTGTTTTCTACTCTTCAACCAATCTTTAATCCAACTATGCTATACTCTCTGATAACTTTTACATCAGCCTTACATGGTATACCTTATCAAAGGCTTTGCTGAAGTCTAAATATTGTATAACATCAACTGGATCTTCCCAGTCAGTGCAGTTGGTATACCATAAATTCTAAAAGGTTTGTTTACACAATCTATTCTTTCTAAAACCATGCTTGGAGCCATTCAGCATTTTATCATCCAAATATTTCTGTATATGACGTTTCAGTAACTTTTCCAAAACTTTGAAACCAGAAATGTTAAGCAACTGACCTATAATTTCCAAAATCTTTCTTACTACCTTTCTTATGAATAGGCTCATTGTATGCTGCTTTCCAGTCCTTTTAAAAATCATATACAATACCTTTGCAATGCTATCCCTTCAATACCTCACCTAGACTGATTCATACATGGTCCAGCGCTGTTTGCATACCTTCATCAATACATTACTGATAATAAAATTTTAAATATTTTGCAGGTATGGTGCGCTAAATTACAAATATTTATTACTCCTTAAAATCTTGAAATATAGCTGTATTTTCTCAGTAAATACGTTAGCTGTATTTTCTTCAGATGAATAATGTCTGATGCTGGATTTTTTAGAGTAAGTATTATTATTGTTTTTAGAAATATAATAATAGTTTTGTTTGCCTATTAAAAAGTTTTTGAACTTTTTAAAAGTACCATATTTTGATTTTTGGTACTACTAGTAAATCCATTATTATGTCAACTCTGTGAATTAGCACTTTTATAGTTGAATACAACATGGAGTTGTAAACAAATCATTTTGTGAGCAGGATGGCTTTTTTATAAAATGTTCTTATTCTAGGACTTTCATTTTTCCATCTTCTTCTTTGATGAAAACAAAAACATAGCTTTAAAACTGTTGTTTCTCAATACTCTCCTATGGAGCTTTCAAAATAATAGCGTTTGATAAAAGTTTGCAAATGCATGGCTTATGCAGCACAACACTAATGCTATATATACAAAGTATAACTAGATTCTCTGAAATATCACCTTTTTCAGTTATTTCTTCAGTAAATTGAGTTCCTTTATTAACTTGTATTCCTATATATATAAATTACTATAAAATGAGGCAATTTGAATAAAAATTTGGCTACTCAAATTCCTAAGGTTTATTTGCACTTTTTTACTCTGCTTTGCTTTTTTACTTTTTGGCCTACAAATATAATTATTTTAAATTTATATTGTAGTTTTTCAATATAAAATATATATATCAGCTTTACAGTTCAAATTTCCCAACAATTTTTTAGGGTGGGAGCAAATCAGACTGCATCAATTTCATATTATGTTAGAATCATTTTTAATGTCTTTCTTACTTGTTGCCCCCAAGATAAAAAGTTACAGATCACAACGTTGATTGCTATCATATCCAATTTTCACATTCATTTCAAATATTTGACCTCATATTTAGGTTCGGTACTTTTCAGTGGTCACTTGTCTTACTATCATGTAGTTGACCATTAAATTTTAGGACTTCGTACTATGTGTCTTTACAAACAATAAGAAACGTAGACCAAATATTCATATCTATTGTTGTTTCTCTTTTGTAGCGTCTAACTATTTTACAACCTTGTGGGATCAAATTAAAAAGATTCGTTGCCCCTCAGGAAAAATTAAAAGTAATATCTTAATTTCAGGACCCTACTTTGATTCGTACAAAAAATGTAATAATTACTGATATGTTGGACTTCTTCAATAGGTCACTGTCGTACATTCTGTATAAAATTTAAATGTTGTTGCCCCCCAGGTAAAAGTTACAAAGGAGTCACAACTGTTGATGATATTCCAATTTACATATTGTCATTCAAAATTTTGACCCAATATTTCAGTTATACTTTTCAGTAGGTCCACTTTCATATATCAATGGTTGGTGACCAAATTTTTATGACATATATGGGGTCTTACAGAAAAAACGTTGAGAATATACAACATGTTGTTTCTCTTCTGTAGGTTAATTGTCTTACATCATGTGATAAAATAAGATTTGTGCCCCTCACGGTAAAAGGTAAAAAGTTTTACTTAATGTCAGGACCTACTTTGAGTCGTAACAAAAAGTAATAAATACTGATATTGTTTGATCTCTTCAATAGGTCACCTGTCGTACATCTGTATATCAAGGTATAAAAAACTGTTGCCCCCCTAAGTAAAAAAGTTACAAGAGTCACAACGTGTGCTTTTGCTTATTTCCAATTTTGTATACTTTTAATTCAATACTTGACCATATTTCAGTCGGTACTTCTTCAGTAGGTCACTTTCATTATATCCCATGTGGTTTGACGCCAAATTTTATTACGTAATCATGGGGTCCTACAAAAAAAAGTTGAAATATCAGAGGACATGTTTTGCTTCCTTCTGCTAGCGGTACCTGTCTACATTCCTGTGTATCAAATAAAGATTGTTGCCTCCCTTCAAGTAAAAGGTTAAAAGGATGTTTTTAGTTTTCAAGATCTAATTTATTTAATTGTAAAAAAAATGTGAACAAATTTTTCTTGATATGGTTAGATCTCTTCAATAAGGTCACGTATTACGATTCTGTATTAGAAATTAACAAACTGTTACCCCCCATGGTAAAAAGTTACAAGTAGTCACCACACGTTCTGATGCTTATATTCCAATTTTCAATTTCCATTCAATATAAATGACCCATATTTCAGTTTATCTGGGTACTATCATGAGTGGTTGACCTCAAATTTCATTACTGTTAATATGGGTCTTACTAAAAATAACCGTTTTATGCATATTACAGACATGTTTTATTCTTTCTAAAGTTGCGGTTACTGGATTACATTTTGTGTTCAAAATTACACACTCTTGACCTTCAAGTATATAAAAGTTTTAACAAGTGATTACTATAATTTTCAGACCTACTCTGAAGTTGTTACAAAAAACCTTAGACGTAAATGTCTATATTATTGTGGTCTCTTCAATAGGTCACTTGTCGTACATTCATTTATATTTATAATCACAAACTGTTTTCCCCCAGGAAAAAGTTAACAAGAATTCACAACGTGATCTTTATATCCTGTTCAGATCTTTCATTCAATAATATATTTGATCCCATCATTTAGTTTTGGTACTTTTCATTAGGTCACTCTTCTTATATCATGCGTTTTCCTTGACATAAATATTAGGACCGTAATATGGGTCTTACAACTAGAATATACAGACATGTTGTTCTCTTCGTACGCGTTGTAGTGTGCTACATCTGTGGGTACAAATTAAAGGAGTTGTCCCCTCAAGTAAAAGATCTCAATAATGGTGTGACTTATTTTCATGAGAATGGACTTACTTGGGATGTCGTTTACATACGCGGGGTAAGTATATTCTGTATTATGTTGGATCTCTTCAATAAAACACTGTCGTACATTCTATATATTAAATTAAAAACTGTTTGCCCTCCAAGGTAAAAGTTACAAGAGGTCACAACGTTGATGCGTATGGTGATTTCCACATTTCATTATTTATTCTAGAGAATTGATTTTACTCCAATTTTAGGGTTGGTACTTTTCAGTGAGGTGCGTGGGTACATTCGATGGTGAGTGTGACATAATGTGTGAGGGACGTACTAATGTCTATAAGAGGACAAAGCGTTAGAATGTATACAGACATGTCGATCTCTTTCTGTCATGGGTAATGTCTCACATTCTGTGTTTCAATTTATAAGATTGTTTGCCACCGCTCATAGTTTAAAAAGGTTATAATAAGGGCGTTTACTTAATTTCAGGACCTAATTTGAGTCGTACAAAAAACGGTAATATGATTCTGCATATGTGGATCTTTTTAATAGGTCACAGTCGTACATTCTATATTAAATTAATACTGTTTCTCGCCCAGGTAAATTAAGGTTACAATAAGTCTACAACGTGGGATGCCTATATTCCAATTCATATTTTCTTTCAAATATTTTTGACCCATATATCAGTTGGTACTTTTCAGTATGCACTTTCATAATAATTCATGTTAGTGACCCCAAATTTTATTATCGCTAATAGGTGTCGTTACAAAAAACAACGGTAGGAAATATACAGACATGTTGTTCTCTTCTGTAGGGTACTATCTTACATTCGTTGGTCAAATTAAAGATTGTTTCCCCTCAGGATAAAAGTTAAAAGGATTTCTACTCAATTTTTCAGGACCTAAACTATTGAGTCGGACAACAGAATTGTAAATAGATAATCTTGATATGTGGATCTCTGTCAATATGGTCCACTGTCGCTACATTCTAAATTAAATTTAAAGACTGTTGCCCCCAGGTAAAAAGTTAAAAGAGTAAAAACGTTGATGCTTTACTTTTCAAATTTCATATTTCATTCAGAATATTTTACCCCCATATATATAGGTTGGTTACCTTTTTCAGTAGGTCACTTGTCTTACGTATATCATGATGTTGACATTAAATTTTAGGACTACCTAGTGGGTCGACAAAATAAAACGTAGGAATACTACAAGATCATGTTGTTTACCTCCGCTCTGTTAGAGGTACTGTCTTACATTCTGTGTTCAAATTAAAGAGTGTTGCCCCTCAAGTAAAAAGTTAAAAGGGTTTCATATATCATGTTGGTTGACCCAAATTTTATTACGTTATATGGGTCCTACAAAAAAACGTTGTATATACAGACATGTTTTTTCTCTTCTGTAGGGTACTGTCTTACATTCTGAGTTCAAATTAAAGAGTGTGCCCCCAAGAAAAAAGTTAAATAGGTTAACTAATTTTCAGGACCTACTTTGAGTTGTTCAAAAAAGGTAATATATTCTGATATTTTGGGTCTCTTCAATAGGTCACTGTCGTCCATTCTATATTAAATTTAAAAACTGTTTCCCCCCAGGTAAAAAGTTACAAGAGTCACAACGTTGATGCTATATTCCTATTTCCATATTTTCATTCAAATATTTTGACCCATATTTAGGTTGGTACTTTTCAGTAGGTCACTGTCTTACATCATGTAGTTTGACAATAAATTTTTAGGGATCGATACTATTATGGTCTATTACAAAAAACGTAGCATATACAGACATTATGTTTCTTCTTTTGATAGTTTACTATTTTTACACCCTTTGAGTCAAATTAAAGTGATTGTGCACCCTCAGGTAAAAAGTTAAAAGGTTTACTTAAATTTTAAAATACCATACTTTGAGTACGTACAAAAACATGTAAAAATATACTGATAGTTTGGACCTACTTCAAAATAGGTCATGTCGTAATTCTGTATAAAAATTTAAAAACTGTTGTCCCCCAGGTGAAAAAGTTACAAGAGTCACAACGTTTGATTGCTATATTCCAATTTTCATATTTCCTTTCAAATATTTTGATACCCATATTTCATTTTGGTACTTTATTTAAGTAGTCACTTTCATGATTTTCATGTTTGGTCGACCCAAATTTTATTACGTAATATGGTCTTACAAAAGAAACGTAATATACAGACATGTTGTTCTCTTCTGAGTAGGTTACTTATCTTAACACCCTTGGTCAAATTTAAAGATTGGTGGTCTATTCAGGTATAAAAGTTAAAAGGGTTTACTTCCTTTTCAGGACCTATTTTGAGTCGTTACAAAAATGGCTAAATATATACTGGATAGTTGGATCTCTTCAATAGGTCACTGTCGTACTATCTATATTTAAATTAAAAACTGTTGCCCCCACAGGTAAAAAGTTACTAAGAGTTCACAAAACGTGATGACTATATTCCAATTTTCATATTTCCTTTCAAAATTTGGACCCATATTTTAGTTGGTGACATCATGATGGTTATTGACCATATATTATTATTACGTAATATATTGTTGTGCACAACTGTCTGACACATCTGCACATCCCTCTTCTGAGGGTACTTTCTTACCTATTCTGTGTTCAAATAAACAAGTGTTGCCCTCAAGTAATAAGTTAATAAAGGGTTTACTTAAATTTTCAGGATCCTTACTTTTGAGTTGATACCAAAAAGCGTAATATGTTCTGATATTTGGTGGGTCATCTTCAATAGGTTCACTGTCGTACATTCTGTATTAAATTTAAAAACTGTTTGCCCTCAGTTAAAAAAGGTACAAGAGTAACAACGTTGATGCTATATATTCCAAGTTTCATATTTTCATTCAAAATAATTGTTTGACCCCATATTTTAGAGGTTTGAGTTACTTTTCAGTAGTCAACTGTCTTATATATCATGCAGTTTTGACATAAAATTTAGAGACGTACTAAATGGTTCTTACAAAAAAACGTTGGAAATATGTACAGACATGATTGTTTCTCTGTAGGATACGTCTTACATTATGTGATTCAAATTAAAGAATTGTTTCCCCTCATGTAAGAAAGTTAAAAGGCGTTATTTTATCTTCAATTTTAGGACCTAATTTGAGCCGAAAAAAAAAAAGGTAAATAATTCGATATTTGAATCTCTTCAATACGTAACGATCGTACTCTCTATTAAATTTTTAACAAACTTGTTGACCCCCCATGGTTTAAAAAAGGTACAAAGAGTCACAACACTGATGCTATATTCCAATTTCACATTTCATTCAATTATTTGGATCCACATATTTAGGTTGGTTCTTTCAGTAGGTCACTGTCTTACTCATGTAGTGTCGTTTGACATAAATTTTAGGACTACTAGGGTCTTACAAAAAAAAACGTAGAATAACAGACATGTGTTTCTCTTCTGTAGGCGGTACTGTTCGCACCCTGTGGTCAAAATTAAAGATTGTTGCCCCTTCAAGTAAGTAAAAAAGGTTTACTTATTTTCAGGCCTACCTTGAGTCGATACAATAAAAGGTAATAAAATTACTGATATGTTTGGATCGTCTTCAATAGGCACTGTCGTACCTTCTGATATTTCAAATTTAAAAAACTAAATTCTCCAGGTAAAAAGTACAAGAGTCACAACGTTGATGCCTTATTCCAATTTTCATTCATATTTTCATTCAGATATTTTGACCCATATTTCATTAGTAACTTTTCAGTAAGGCTCACTTTCAGTATATTCATGTTGGTTGACCCCATATATTTTATTACATAATATGGTCTTACAAAAAAATAACGTAGAATATATATAAAGACATGTTGTTTCTCTTCTGCTAGTTATATCTGTTACATTCTCCTCTGATAATAGAGATTGCGCCCCTCAGTAAAAGTTACAAAGGTCTTTTTAACTTTAATTTTCAGACCTACTATTAGTCGCTACAAAAAAAAGGTAATAAATACTGATATGTTATCTCTTCAATTAGGTCACTGTCGTACTCTAAATTAAATTCTAAAGACTGTTGCCCCAGAGTAAAATAGTTAAAAGAGCGTGAGCTAAATAACTCGTTCATGCTTGTTACGCCTTATTTCATAATGCTCTTCCCTCATTTAGTATATCACTAAAAATTATTTCTATGTCATGACCCGCCCACGAGTTTACCACAGATCTGCTGTTAACTTTTCAGTAGGTCACTTGGTCATACATTCCGATTAGAGCTTTGGAACATAAAATCGTTAGGACGTACTTTGGGTGCTTACAAAAAAAAACGTAGAACTATTAACAGACATGAGTTTGTTCTACACATATAGACAGGCGTAGGCCTGTACCGTGGATGTCCTTACATCTCTGATCAAATTACAAAGATTTGTTGACACCTCATAGTTATATAGTTATAAAAGGGCTTTTCCTTAGATTTTCAGACCTCATTTGATCGTACAAAGTATCTAATATATGTGTGATCTATGTGCGACTCTCTTCAATAGGTCACTCTGGTTCACCCAATCTACACTGGTCCCACAGCTACTTTAAATTTAAAAAACTGAGTTGCCCCCCAGGTAAACAGGGGGGGGTTTTTAAAAACAAAGAGCCTCCACACAGCCGCCGTCTGATGTATATTCCTCTTTCTCATTCTTCATCAGAGAACTATCTATGACTCCCTCTATAATCGGCTAGGTATTGTTGTTCATACTCTAGTCGGTCATTACCGCTTCTCCGTGATTATGCACATTGCAAGTCTTACACACACAATTAGTATCTGTATGCGAATGCGGAGCGAGTAACTATACAACGAAAACGCTTACAGTAGAATATACAGACATCTTGATTCCTCTTCGCTCGGGCGTGAGGTTACTGCGCCTATCGATTCTAAGAGTCACTCAAGATCTTAAAGATTCGTATCGAGCCCCCTCTCAGAGTAAAATAAGCTCATGAAGCGCGCAATATTTACCAATTTACAAGTATCCTTAAATTGCGTGCCAAGTTCTCGGTATCGAAACAACCGCGTAAGATGTAACTTAACTTATATCACAGCATCGCTACCTATGAATATCTATATCATCCCCATACCTTCCACAATAGGTCTAGCTGCTGAGCCCGCACGATACAAATATATCACAATTCTTATGCTAATACTGTTTCCCTCCCTGCAAGGTAAAAACGTTACCAAGGAGTCAGCAACGTTGATGCCTATACTTCCAAATCTTTCATATTTTCATTCAAATAATTTTCCTCCGGGTCTTAACGTGTTTGGTACTGCCTTCAAGTAGGCACTGCTATCATCATGCTAGCGTATGACCATCATATCGTTTTTAGGAATGTACTATGGGTTGCTTACAAAAAAAACGTAGTCAGTACAGTCGATGTTGTTTTCGCTCTGAAGTCGGTTATAGTCTACATTCTTTAATCAACAATTAAGGATTATGTCCTCAATGTTAAAAGTTAAACAGGTGTTCTACCTTAATTTTCCAGATCTACACTCTGAGTTACGCTACTAAACAACCAGTATGAAGGTAATTATATTGCACGACTATGTAATGGATCTCATTCAACTAATGTGTCACTCCTCGTTACACTACTGATATTAAATTCTAATGATCTGTCGCGTCCCCAGTAAAAACAGTTACTATGAGTCACAACGTTGATAGCCTAATAATTGCCAGCAACTTTCATATTTTCATTCAAATAATTTTGAACCCAATTTAGGTGACTTATTCAGTAGGGTCAGCTTACATCTGTAGATTCTACATAAATTCGCTATGATACTATTACTACTGGTCTTACAATAAACACGTGTAGAGGAATACAATACCAGACATCGTTAGCTCTCTCTTCATTGTTAGAGGATACCCCTGTTCCTTCATAACATTCTGTGTTCAAAATTAAAGAGTCGCTGCCCTCGAAGTAAAAAAGTAAAGGTTTACTTAATTTTCAGACCTACTTTGAAGTGTGCTAACTACAAAAGTATTAATTCTGATATTGTTGGTCCTCAATAGGTCACTAGTCGTTTATACATTTCTATAATAAATTTAAAACTCGAGTTGCCCCCACGTACCAAATGTTCTACTGATCCACATATACTGATCGGTATGCTATATCTCATATTTAATTCATATTTTCATTACCAAATATTTTCGACCCAATATTTAGGTATGGTTACTTTCAAGATGGTGTCACTGATCTCTCTACATTACCATTCGTAGTATTGACCAATACAACAGCCTTATAGAGGTTATCAAACCGTCTACTATGGGTCTTACAAAAAAACGTAAATTATAAACCACATGTTGTTTCTCTCTTGTAGGTTACTATTTTACACCGTGTGGTAAATTAAAGATTGTTGCTATATGACCTCTTCAGCGTAAAAGCTTAAACAGGTTTTACCTTAATTTTCTAGGAGCCTACTTGGTGAGTCGTACAAAAAATGTCACATATCATCATGATATGTTGGAATTCTCCTCAAATTAGCGTCCACCTGAGCGTCGTCAACATCCTGATAATACAAATTAAGCAAACTATGCCCCCACAGAGTTAAAACAAGTTACTAAGAGTTCACAAACGTTCTGAGCTATATTTCAGAAATTTTCCATATTTCCTTTTCAAATATTGACCCATATTTTCAGTTCTACCGTTCGACTTCATCCATGTTGGTGACACCAAATTCTATATCACTGTATATGCTGGGTCTTTATCAAAAATAAACAAGCGAACTGTTTTGCCTTTGAGAATATTACAGATCGATCTTGTTTTTTCTCTTTCTGATAGCTCTGGGTTACGTTGCTCTCATACATTCGTGCCTTCAACATTAAAAAGTGTTGCTCCTCAATGCTAAAAAGTTATAAAAGGGTTTACCTTCAAGTTCAGGACTCTTTGTAGCGTTGGTACCAAAAAGGTAGATAAATGTCCTGAATATTTTGGCTCCTTCAATAGGTCACTCGTCCGTACATTCTGACTATTAAATTAAAAACTGGTTGCACCCCAGGTAAAAAGGTACAAGCAGTAACAACTTCGATGCTATATGCGCGACTATTTCATATTTTCATTCAAATAATTTTGACCGATATTAGGTGCGTACCTTTTCAGTAGTCACTGTCTCTACTATCATGCAGTTGACATAAATCTTTAGACTTACAATGGGCCTACAAAAAAAAAAACGGGAATATACAGAACATGTTGTTTCTCTTCTGTTAGGTACTGTCTTACTTCCTTTACTCAAATTAAAGATTGTTGCCCCTCATGAAAAAGTTAAAAGGGTTTACTTAATTTTCAGGACCTAAATTGAGTCGTACAAAAAAGAGTATAATATTCTGATGTGTTGGATCTCTTAAATAGGTCATGTCGTACATTCTATGCTTAAATTTAATTACGTTGCCGCCCAAGATAAAAAGTTTACAAGAGCAACAAACGTTGATGCTAGTATTCAATTTTCATATTTTCATTTCAAATATTTTGACCCATTATATTTAGGTTGGTACTTTCAGTAGGTCACTGTCTTACATTCATGTAGTTTGACATAAATTTTAGGACGTACTATGCGTCTTAACCAAAAAAACGAGAATATACAGAACATGTTGTTTCTCTTTGTAGGTTACTATTTTACCCCCTGTGTCAAATTAAAGATTGTTGAGCCCCCTCAGGTAAAAAGTTAAAAGTTTTTACTTAATTTTCAGAGACCTACTTTGAGTCATCTCGTGACAAAAAAAGGTAATAAAACTGATCCGTTGGATCTCTCAATAGGTCACTGTCGTACATTCTGTATAAAAATTTAAAAACTGTTGCCCCCAGGTAAAAGTTACAAGAGTCACAACGTTGATGCTATATTCCAATTTACATATTTCCATTCAAAATATTTTGACCCATATTTCAGTTAGTACTTTGTTCAGTAGCCGTCACCTTCAGTATATGCATGTGGTTGACCCAAATCTTTTATACATAACTATGGGTCTTACGAAAAAAAGTTAGGATATACAGACATGTTGTTTCTCTTCTTAGGTTACTATCTTATTCTCTGGTCAAATAAAGATTGTTGCCCCTCAGGTAAAAAGTTACAAACAGGTTTTACTTAATTTTCAGACCTACTTTGAGTCGTACAAAAAAGGTAATAAATACTGATATGTTTGATCTCTTCAATAGGTCACTGTCGTACATTCTGTATAAAGTTTAAAAAACTGTTGTCCCCCAGGTAAAAAAGTTACAAGGAGTCACAACGTGGATTGCAATTCCAATTTTGATATTTTAATTCAAATATTTTGACCCATATTTCAGTTGGTACTTTTCAGTAGGTCACTTTCATATATCATGTTGGTTGACCCAAATTTTATTACGTAATATGGGTCCTACAAAAAAACGTTGAATATAGAGACATGTTTTTTCTCTTCTGTAGGGTACTGTCTTACATTCTGTGATCAAATTAAAGATTGTTGCCCCTCAAGTAAAATGGTTAAAAGGAGTTAGCTTAATTTCAAGACCTAATTTGGAGTCGTACAAAAAAGGTAACATATTCTGATATGTTAGACTCTTCAATAGGTCACTGTCAGATACATTTCTGTATAAAATTTAAAAACTGTTGCCCCCAGAGCTAAAAAGTTACAAGAGTCACAACGTTGATGCTATATTCCAATTTTCATATTTCCTTTCAAATATTTTGACCCATATTTCAGTTGGTACTATCATGTTGGTTGACCCAAATTTTATTACGTAATATGGGTCTTACAAAAAAACGTTGAATATACAGACATGTTTTTTCTCTTCTGTAGGGTACTGTCTTACATTTTGTGTTCAATATACAAATCAAGTGTGACGTGTTGACCCCTCAAGTAAAAAGTTAAAAGGGTTTACTTAATTTTCAGGACCTACTTTGAGTTGTACAAAAAAGGTAATATGTTCTGATATTTTGGGTCTCTTCAATAGGTCACTGTCGTACATTCTTTATTAAATTTAAAAACTGTTTCCCCCCAGGTAAAAAGTTACAAGAGTCACAACGTTGATGCTTTATTCCTATGTTCATATTTTCATTCAAATATTTTGACCCATATTTAGGTTGGTACTTTTCAAGTAGGTCACTCTCTAATCTGCAGTTTGACATAAAATTATAGACGTTACAATGGGTCTTACAAAAAAAGGAGAATATACAGACATGTTGTTTCTCTTCTGTAGGGTACTGTCTTACATTCTGTGTTCAAATTAAAGAGTGTTGCCCCTTCAATTAAAAAGTTAAAAGGTTTACTTAATTTTCAGGACCTAACTTTGAGTTGTACAAAAAAAGGTAATAGTAATTCTGATATTTTGGGGATCTCTTCAATAGATCTCTGTTGTACATCCTATATTAAATTTAAAAAACTGTTGCCCCCTACGTAAAAAGTTACAAGAGTCACACGTTGATGCTATTTCCCAATTTTCATATTTTCATTCAAATATTTTGACCCACTATTTAGGTTGAAATTGTTATCAGTAGGAGTCACCTGTCTGACACCATGTTGGTTCTGAACATAAATTTATAGGAATGTAATATGGGTCTTACAAAAAAACGTAAAATATTCAGACATGTTAGTGTTCTCTTTTTTAGGATGTACTGGATCTTACATCTCTTTGTGATCAAATTAAAGAGAGTTGCCCTCTTCAAGTAAATAATTAACACATGCGGTTTACTTAAATTTTCACGGACCTACTTGAGTCGTTTAAGAAAGGTTATATATTCTGATATGTGGTGATCTCTTCAATAGTCACTGTCGGTACGATTCTATATAAATTTAAAAAACTGTGCCCCCAGGGTAAAAAAGTTACAAAGCAGTCCACAACCTCTGTTGATGCCTATATTACCAATTTTCATACTATTTCATTCAAATATTTTGACGGATATTTAGGTTGGACAAAGAAAACGTAGAATATACAGACATGTTAATTCTACTTCGCTGATATGGTAATGTCTTACATTCTGTGTTCAATTAAAGATTGTCCCTAAGTAAAAGTTAAAGGTTTACTAATATGGTGCGAGGGACCTTTAATTTGTATTCGTTACAGAAAAAGGGATCAATAATATTCTGAGCTATTGTTGGATCTCTTTAATAGGTCACGGCCGTACATTCTATATTAATTTGAAAACTGTTTTCCCCCCAGGTAAAAAGTCACAAAGTCACAACGTTGATGTATAGTTCCAGATAATTTTTCATACTTTCATTCGAACTAATATTTTGACCCATATATCAGATTGGTACTTGTCAGTAGGTTCACTTATCAAATATCAATCATGGCTCAGTTGAACCCAAATTATATTACGAAAATATGGTCTATACCACGTAAGCATCAACTAATGAATTTATTCGATAGAGTTACTATCATATCACCCCTGATAGAGTCAAAATTAAAAGTAATGAGGTAATGAACCCCATCAGGAAGATTAAGAGTATAGTTATAACATACTATTACAGACCTACTAGAGTAGATACTAGTATAGTCTTAGAGATTAGATCTCATATATCTAGATCAACATTATACGATACATTACTTAAAAATATATAATAATAAAGATCAGAATAAACCCACCCAGCAAAGGATAAGATTCTAATATGTTTCCAACACCAATTAAGAACAAATAGATTCAAATTCATTCAATTACAATATTATTGACCCAATAATTGTAGGGTACTTATTACGAGGTCACTGTCGCACATATCATGCAGTTTACATTTAACATGGACGTAACTATGGGGCTCACAAACGATGAAATATACAGATGATTGTTTTCTCTCTGTAGTCCGGTAGCTGTCTCTACATCTCTGTGTTCAATATAACAAGTTAGTGCTTGCCCCTCACAAATACTAAAAAGTTTAAAAAGTCGTTTTCATTATCAGCTCATCGTTGTCGGTTGACACAACATTTATTACGTCTATATGGGTCTACACAAATCAAATCTGCACTTATAGTCACTACAGACAGACTTTTCTCTTCTTTCTCGTCTAGCCATCTGCCCGCAGCGCTCAGCTCGGTGCAGTTACATTCTGAGTTCAAATTTACAAGAGTGTTGCATCCTCAAAGTCCAGTAGAAAGTTAAAGGACCCTTTACTTAACTTTTCAGAGACTAACCTTTGAGTTCGCGTTATCAAAAAAAAACGGGATCGTAACTATATTCTGATATGTGCCGGTTCCTCTCTCCAATAGGCGTCACTGTACGATCCATCTTTCTATATTAAACTTTAAAAACCCTGTTCCCCCCACGGTAAAATCTACAAGCAGTCACAACGTTGATGCTATATTCCCTATTTCCATATTTCATTCACAATATTGTCTGACCATGTATTTAGGGCGGTACTTTTCAGTCAGCGTCAGCTGTCTACATCATGTAGTTTGACAAAAATTTAAGGACGTATTTTACGACTATGGGTCTTACAAAAAAAACGTAGAATCTATACAGGACATGTGTTCTCTTCTGCAAGTATTTCTCACATTCGGTGATCGAAATTAAAAGATTGTTGCCCCTCATGAGTAAAAAGTTAAAAGCGGTTTACTTAAGATTTTCAGACCTAAATGAGTCCGTACCACAAAAACTGACGCGGTTAACTTTATATCTGACTCACTTCTTGAGGCTGGCTCTTCAATCAGGATTTCACCTGCTCGCTCCGATTCTATACTAAATTTAAAAA
>JABUQX010111395.1:55000-64065 GCA_015478945.1 Trachelipus rathkii | reverse complement strand
TATATAGATGGTCTTCGGAGTGCTCCGATTGCTTGTTGGTGCCAAAGCAATTACTATAGTTTGAACTGTTTATCAAAAATCACCCAACTTCAATAAAGAGCTCTGAAGTAGTTGAGGCGCGACAGCATTAAGTAGACAAATGTCTACTTTTCACTCATCTTTAATGCTTGTGTTTCAAAGTAAAATTTTTTTGGGTATTAACATCACATAAACACTCCAAAAATGTGACATATTCCTGATGAAGCTTCCACCTTTTTAGAAAGCAGTGTCACCAAATCTAAACCAGTTGCGGGGAGTTTTACAAGCTAGTGGAAGAGGCCCAGGAAATTGCAAGAAGCTGGCAAATTGAGATTTCATTGCCTACTAAACGCAAAAGCGAAGTGACAAGCTTCTTTGATGAGCTTTCTAAAGATGTAGACTTCATTGATTCTTTGCACAATTTCAGGGTGAGGGTTCTTTACAGAGACATTGATATACTAATAGGCCAAGTGAATCGGAGGTACCAGAGTATGAGGAAGGTGAAACAGATGTTTTGCTTTTTGAGCTCCACAGCCCTTACAGAACAAACATATAAAGAGCTCATGGAGTCTGCTGACAAGTTTTACAAAAAATATGAAGTTCTTTAGTTACGGAAATTGTCTGCTTCAGGAATGTTGCGGTGAAATAAAGAAACGCAAAATGATACATCAACAACAACGACCAACTAATCACCACACAACTAACTGATCCCATAAAGTCGCAGAATATTTGTTGATTGAAAATAATATGTTGTATTGTAGTATTCCAGACGTGCGTACAGCTTTTATAATGTTTCTGACACTCCCAGTAACTTCATCATCTGCTGAGAGATCTTTTAAAAATTAAAGCTAATAAAGTAGTTATGTGAGAAGTACACGACGACCGTAAGGTTATAGGAATTTGGCTGCACTTAGCAAAGAGTATGATCGTCGCGCACTGCAGCTTGGAGAAATTAATGCTAACATTTTGTGATGCAAAGAAACGAAGGGGATTAATGAGCATTTAGAAGACTATTAATGTCAAAGTTAAAAAGTAATGACAAATTTTGTTGTTTATTAGTAAGTTTTTGCTCTACTTTACCAATAACAGTAATGTAAAAGTGTTTCAAATGCGCATCTCTTTATATATATATATTAAGAGTAAGGGACTTTCAAGAAGAGGGTGTAGGGAGGCATATATATATATATATATATATATATAAGTAGTATAGTATATATATATATATATATAAAGGATATAAAGTGTATATATATATATATATATATATATATATATATATATATATATATATATATATAAACATTTTTTCTTGTAATACACTATGGTTCTTTTGTACTGCTAATGTGATTTTTCTTTGATATAAAGAAAACTTTTTTTTGTCATCTGCTCCTAAAAACTCATCCACCCTGTCCATTACCAAAGGGGCGCACAAACAAATAACTGAATCCTTAGTTACGCCACTGAACGAGAGAGAGGGAGAGAGAGAATGCTATCTTAAATGAGAGAGAGAGAGAGAGAGAGAGAGAGAGAGAGAGAGAGAAGAGAGAGAGAGAGAGAGAGAGAGAGAGAGAGAGAGAGATTCTTTTGGAGAGATAATGCTATCTTAAATGAGAGAGAGAGAAAGACTTTTGGAGATAATGGTATCTTAAATGAAAGAGAGAGAGAGATAATGCTATCTTAAATGAGAGAGAAAGAGAGATAATGCTATCTTAAATATGAGAAAGAGATAATGCTATTAAGACATTAAGACATTAAGAATATAGAGACAGTAAAAAGCCACATGGGCCTATCGAGACTGTCCCAGTCAACCCAATTACCCAAACATGTTCAGCTGCAAATCCACAAAGCACCCTAGGCTTTGTCAATTTGTTGTAACTACAAATCCACCAATTCGGCTTAGTCAAAAAAAAAAAAAAAATTAAATATAATACCCAAACCATCCACATGCATTAATAACTAAGTTATGGTCACACATGCCATCCTACATTAATAACTACTATAACTATAAACCCGCCAATTTGGCTTCGTCAATATATTATATGATACCCAACCCATCCATAAACGAATCTAACCCTTTCTTAAATGTTGCAATCGAGTCACACTCAACAACCTCCTCTGGTAGACTATTCCAAAATTTAACAACCCTATTACTGAATGCATGCTATCTTAAGATGGCATGCTTCTTAATTTTCTTATTATGCCCCTTTGGTCACCTGTCCATGTTCTACTATGAAAAATTTATTGGTCTCTGTATTATCAATAGATGTAAATATTTTGTAGACTTGTATCATGTTCCCTCTGAGAAATCGCCTTTCTACAGAAAACATTCCTAATTCCTAACTTATTCAGCCTCTCCTCATAGCTCTACCAAACCCAGAAATCATCCTTGTTGCTCTACGTTGCACTCTCACTAGCATATCTAAGTCTTTCTTAAATAAGAGCCCCAAATCCTAATGCCTCTGCATATTGGCCTAACATAGTTATTATACAGTTACTGGTTACTTCCTGTTTTTAAACAACATTGGGTGATTTATTATGCTCCATCATCTTATGATAGCTTTATTTCTAGTCAAACACTGACAGTTGCACAAATTACTGCTTGGCAATCACACCTTAAATCCTTTTCTTTGGTCCACAATCAAGCCACCCTCATTCATAGGGTCAAGTTAAAAACTTATTTGAGTAACCTAGGTGAAGAACCCACTTTTACTATTAAAATTCATTTGCCACTTATCTGCTCACCCAAGAAGTTTATCAAGATCATTTTGAATCTTTATACATCCTTCACTATTCCTAACTGAGGTGGTCACTTTAGTATCATCTGCAAACTTAGAAACCTTGCATTTAAGTCCCTGGTCTAAATCATTTATATATATGAGAACAGCCAAAAATTCCTTAGCACTGAACTGTGGGACAATCTTCACTCTTCACTAGCTTCCCATGATAGATACCCTCATTTAGTTGTATTACCACTGTTTTCTATTTCCTCTGCAACCACTTTAATCCAACCATACCACTCGGCTGTTCCAAATTGCAACAACTTCATCATTCAGCATACAATCTTGTTGGTGTCTCCCGGTATAGTTGCAGTCTTTCACATAACTGGATTTCTTCGGTCGATGCAGTCAGTAATGTATTCCATAAATTCTAAAAGGTTTGTCTGACATGACCTACCCTTTCTGAAACCGTGCTGGGAGTCATACAAAACCTTGTTATCTTCTAAATATTTCTCTATATGACCTTTCAGTAACTTTTCCAGAAACCCTTTACAACCAGAGATGTTAAGCTTTAACTGGCCTATAATTTCCCAATAAATCTTCCATTTTACCTTTCTTTATAAATAAAGTACAATATATGCCATTTTCTCCAGTCATCTGAACCTCACCAAATGTTATAGATCGCTTTAAAAAATCAAACACAGTGCCTTGCAATGCTGGTACTACCCTCCAAATTCTACCATATATACCATCAGGGCCTGCAGCTTTACTTGGGTCAATATGATCTAATAAACGTTTTATATCTTTTACATCAAATTCAAATTCTGTAAGAGATAATGCTATCCTAAATGAGAGAGAGAGATAATGCTATCTTAAATGAGAGAGAGAAAGAGAGAGAGAGAGAGAGAGAGAGAGAGAGAGAGAGAGAGAGAGAGAGAGAGAGAGAGAGAGAGAGAGAGAGAGAGAGATACTTCCTTTTTTTATCAAAGAGAGAGAGAGAGAGAGAGAGAGAGAGAGAGAGAGAGAGAGAGAGAGAGAGAGAGAGACTTTTGGAGATATAATGGTATCTTAAATGAAAGAGAGAGAGAGAGAGAGAGAGAGAGAGAGAGAGAGAGAGAGAGAGAGAGAGAGACTTTTGGAAAGATAATGCTATCTTAAATGAGAGAGAGATAATGCTATCTTAAATGAGAGAGAAAAAGAGAGAGAGAGAGGGAGAGAGAGAATGCTATCTTAAATGAGAGAGAGAGAGAGGGAGAAAGGCTTTTGGAGAGATAATGCTATCTTAAATGAGAGAGAGAGATAATGCTATCTTAAATGAGATAGAAAGAGAGAGAGAGACTTTTGGAGAGATAATGGTATCTTAAATGAAAGAGAGAGACAGAAAGAGAGAGAGATAATGCTATCTTAAATGAGAGAGAGAGATAATGCTATCTTAAATAAGAGAGAGAGATAATGCTATCTTAAATGAGAGAGAGATAATGCTATCTTAAATGAGAGAGAGAGAGAGATAATGCTATCTTAAATGAAAGAGAGAGATAATGCTATCTTAAATGAGAAAGAGAAAAAAAGAGAGAGAGGAAGAGAGATAATGCTATCTTAAATGAGAGAGAGAGAGAAAGAGAGAGATAATGCTATCTTAAATGAGAGAGGGAGAGAGTGAATGCTATCTTAAATGAGAGAGAGAAAGAGATTCTTTTGGAGAGATAAAGCTATCTTAAATGAGAGAAAGAGAGACTTTTGGAGAGATAATGGTATCTTAAAGAGAGAGAGAGAGAGAGAGAGAGAGAGAGAGAGAGAGAGAGAGAGAGAGAGAGAGAGATAATGCTATCTTAAATGAGAGAGAGAGAGAGAAAGAGAGAGAGATAATGCTATCTTAAATGAGAGAGAGAGGGAGAGAGAGAATGCTATCTTATATGAGAGAGAGATTCTTTTGGAGAGATAATGCTATCTTAAATGAGAGAAAGAGAGACTTTTGGAGAGATAATGGTATCTTAAAGAGAGAGAGAGAGAGAGATAATGCTATCTTAAATAAGAGAGAGAGAGAGAGAGAGAGAGAGAGAGAGAGAGAGAGAGAGAGAGAGAGAGAGTAGCGATCAGAAATAAGATTTGAAGAACTGAAATGTTTCTAAATCCTCCTGCTAAGCAGGAAAACAAGAGGAGTCAATCAAATTAAGGTTTGTTAATTTTAATTCAAGGGAAAACATGCGCAATGTAGATCATCATCTGTTTCCCGAAGAAAATCACTTTGGCCTTTCTGCGTTCTGCACACTACGAGGTGGGATATCTTCTCGCCAAATTAGTTGTGCACTAAAATGTCAAAAGCGTTTCCTCCTCAAGGCAGGCGAGTGTCTTAACCTGTGGGAGAGTTGAAGAGACAGAGTTTGCTGTTGGATTGCTCAAGCACCTGTGTTTCGGTCAGGAAGGAACAAGATATCAAATCTGAAGGAAGGGAAGGGAGGTGATGTTCAACAAAATGACATCGAAGTCTTGAAGCAACCAACCCCATCACCGGTGGCCGTCAACTCCCAATTGATTATGAGAGAATTTATTTATTTATTTATTTATTTATTTATTTATTTATTTATTTATTTATTTTTTAATTTATTTATTTATTTTATTTCGATTTTGAATAAAACATTTTGTAATATATATATATATATATATATATATATATATATATATACATACATATCTTCGTTGAATCATATATATATGATATATATATATATATATATATATATATATATATATATATATATATATATATATATATATATATATATATATATATATATATATATATATATATATATATATCTTTTATTCTTGTGCCCATGCGGCATATAGATGGTTATTAAAGATATACATAAATATCCCAGTGTATCACTGATCATTCATCGGACAGGCCGCCAATTTATGTCACAATAAGTACGTCCCTTGTATCCTCGTGGCCCACCTGCAGATGTGTGGTCTCTCTTTTGAGGCAGTTGTCTAAGGTCGTGACACTTCCCAGGTCGTAACTGGCTTAATTTCTTCTGACGTACTTCTGTCTTCCTGAATCCCCGTCAAGTCGTTCGAGCCGTTGTATAGAGGCTTCCTTACTTTCTTCTTAAGTTTCCTCCTGAGCTTCCTTTAAGTCCTCAAGATTCTCGCGGAGTCTTCTCTCAGGCTCTTGTTATCCCTTTTCTTTTGCAGTCTTCAGTAAATCCAAAGTTGTACCAGGAAGGCTTGCAGAAATGAAATGAGAACAACTAAACTTAGCCTTTTAATCTTCGCTAAACATAGGTAATACACGTCAAGAGTTCAGATATAAAGAGCGGCGAACAAGGAATGAACCCCTATGTGCATAATGCTCGCTCTTTTATAACATTCTTTCTTAAAACGCTTACTTGTATATTTCTATAAATATTTTTACAATCTTTCTTAAAATTATTCAAAAATAAACTTACAATATTAAATATTATTACAAAAACTCTTAAAATTATTCTAAATAATTTTACAATCTAAAAGTATTGAATTAATGATAAAATTGCTCTATTCTTATAAAACATGATAAAAATACTAAATTAATTAAGAAAAGCAGATCCTCACTAATAATATACTCAAAAGCATTCCTAATGGTGATAAAGCAGCTTAACCTTTTTTATATCTAGATTCATCTGTGATGAAGAAACGGATCCTGTGGATACTTCTTTCCTTCATCTCGACCCACAGATGAATTCTGGTAAGGTATTCCGTCTTTACGTCTTTTGGTTAAACTCTTGTATCCTCTGTTCTGGGTTCTGATTTTGATACCCTCTCTTAATGAATTTTCTGTCCTATCGTTGTGAAGAGCTTTTGAACGTCGCATGGCGGTCCACTTCGATGCTTCACGACGGAGGATCGTTTGTTCCTTTAAAAGACTGCTTTTCACTTCATTATTTTCCAAACTTAACTCGGGTTTACTCCAACAAAGAGTAACTTCCATTGAACCATATTCGAGTTCGTCTTTTATCTTCGGTTCTTCTAGTTTAGCTCCTTTCAGGTCATCTATTGGTTGCATGTTCGTGATCTCAAACACTCGTTCAATTATTTCCGTCTTTTCCTTCGACTCGTTCCCTGATGTTATCACTTCGTCGTATTTTTCGGCCGCATCGTCCGGCGATTTTGCTCCCTTTATATTTCCTATTATGAGGTCGCAAGTCGCATTGGGAAGGCACAATGCTTTGGTTTCACCTACGAAATATGGGGTATTGATGTATATTCTTGCATATAATGCCTCTCTAATTGAATTATCAGCGAGGAGCAAATACCCCTTCTCGCCACTTAACTGTTCGGGATGTACGTATTCCTGTCTCACTAGTACCCCGCTGCTTCCGGTGTCGCGTAATGTACGTACAGGAAAACCATTAACCGTACCATTCAGAATCGGCATATCGTTTCCTTTTCTCCCTATGATATTACCGTAGCCCATTCTTACGATTGGTATCGTCGACCCATTCTTTAATTCAAGTATTTCGCCATCTACATCTTCTCCAGTTTCTTGTTCCGATGTGCGAACATTCCCATCTGAAACCATGCAAGCGGCGGCTTCCATACCTTTATATTTGTCTCGCGCGTGGGGGTCTCCCGAGTAATATTTACGTTCGGTGTTTCTTCCACCCCATTCCTGTCTTGGATCCTTCTTCCATCGTGGATCAGAGACATTATTACTATTATAGGTACCCCTACGACACTCACGGGCTTTGTGCCCCGTACCATTACACTTGTAACATCTCACGTCAGGTGGTTCCCGTATCCCGTTACTTTGTAGATTATCGACACCATGTCCTGATTCTTCCACTTTAGTTGTAAGTGATCGGTCGTGGGCCCTTAGATAATTGTCTGCTTCTTTCACACTGTAAGGAAGCTCTTATACAACGGCTGAAGCTGCTCGACGGGAATTCACGAAGACAGAAGTCTGCCAGAAGAATCAAAGCCAGTAACGACCTGGGAAGTGTCACAACCCTAGACAACGACCTCAGAAGGAAGACCACACATCTGTTGGAGGGCCGCGGAGGTACAAGGGACGGACTTATTGTGACATAATTGGGGGCCTGTTCCGTAAATCATCAGTGATACACTGGAAATTTCAAGCGAAAATTTGACTGGATACTTCTAACAAATCCACCGTCCTGACTGGAAGCGTAGTATAATCTTTGAAAACTTACGAAAAAGTATGGATAACAGCTCGTTACATAAGATGTGTCAGGAGTTGGGACTGAAGGGTAAAGAGGCCAGGGAATTCATAGCAGAAGAAAGAGCTGCTGAGGCCGCGAGGCGAAAAGATGAGGCCGAGAGGCGCAAAGAAGAAGCCCTTGAAAAGGAAAAAGAACGAGCGGAAAAAGAGAGAGAACGAGCGGAAAAAGAGAAAGAACGAGCGGAAAAAGAGAAAGAACGAGAGGCTACTGAGAGGAGAGCTGAGAGAGAGGCTCTCGAAAAAGAGAAGGAACGCGAGTTCGAGCTAAAGAGACTGGAGCTCATGAATCAGGCGAGGGTAACTAACGACTCCTCGGAAAGTTATCAAATAAGAGCTAAGGTGCCGAAGCTTCCTCCATTCACCGACGGAAAGGATGATATGGGGAGCTATCTTGAACGATTCGAACGTTTCGCCAATAACAACGCGTGGAACGTAGAAAACTGGGTGTTATATCTCAGTGCGTTACTGACCGGACGCGCCTTAGAGGTGTACTCTAGACTACCTCGTGATGTTGTTAACAATTACACTACTCTAAAGGAGGCACTGCTGGTAAGGTATAACCTGACAGAGAATGGTTATAGAAAAAGGTTCAAGGAAGAAAAACCATTAGAAAAAGAGACGCCCGCACAATTTGCCGAGAGACTAAGAACGTACCTAGATAAATGGGTGGAACTCTCGAGAACAGAGAAGACGTATGAGGGTGTAGCAAAACTCATTACAGTAGAACAGTTTCTGCACGCATGCCCGAGAGATCTGACGGTATTCCTAAGAGAAAGGGCGACGAGATCATTAGAAGCTGTGGTGAAAGAAGCAGACAATTATCTAAGGGCCCACGACCGATCACTTACAACTAAAGTGGAAGAATCAGGAGATGGTGTCGATAATCTACAAAGTAACGGGATACGGGAACCACCTGACGTGAGATGTTACAAGTGTAATGGTACGGGGCACAAAGCCCGTGAGTGTCGAGATGAAGGAAAGAAGTATCCACAGGATCTATTTCTTCATCTTAATAAGGGGGGTATTATCACAGATGAATCCAGTCATAAAAAAGGTTAAGCTGCTTTATTACCTTTTGGAATGCTTTTAGTCATATTTTTAGTGAGGATCTA
>JABUQX010111395.1:42500-50000 GCA_015478945.1 Trachelipus rathkii | reverse complement strand
AATTCGAATTTAAGAATCTAAAGAAATTTATTTAGGAATTTTAAAAATATGTGTTAGCACATGTGTATATAACAGTTTCCAATAGTGATATTTGCCTTTAAAAATCTATTAAAACCATTAAAAAACTACATTAAAACCATCTAAATATAATAAAACCCGCCCAAAAAAACAAAAAAAAAACATTGGTTTTATCTGGCTTTAAATCAACTAACCAACCAATGTTTTTTTTTTTTTTTTTTTAAACTTTTTTTTCCAACCCATACAAATATATATATATATATATATATATATAATATATATAATATATATATATATTATATATATATATATATATATATATATATATATATATATATATATATATATATATATATATATATATTTATTTTTATTTATATATTTTTTTATATATATATATACTCTATATATATTATATATACTATATATATATATATTATATATATATATAAGTATACTATATATATAATATAGATATATATATATATACTATATATATATATATATATATACTTATTATAATATATATATATATATATTATAATAATATATACTATATATATATATATATATATATATATATATATACTAATATAATATAATAATATATATATATATAATATTATATATCATATAATCGTTCCGGATTGAATTTCTGATGCGTTCCACATATATAAGACTTCCTAAACCTCATCATTTGCCCTTTCTCCTTCTTTTGAATAAAATTACTGAGTGTGCCTTTCATGGAACCTTTACAAATGTCATTCATAAGTTTTTTTTTATAAATTGCATCTTACCACCGCTAAAATTTCTTTCTTTTACTTTGACCGTAAAGCTCAGTGGTTGTTTCAACAACCTCGAAATCGAGAGTCTTTGGCATCTCCTACAAAAATAAAAACATTGTGTTTCACTTCCGAGATAGTTTTGCTCACAGGAAGTGGTTCATCAAGATCGCACTCCCATTATTGGAAACAGTTCTACGGAGGGTATTGGAGCAACGACGGTCTTCACGGATAGTACTTTATCCCACTCTCTATTGGGAGTGTTTCTTGATTTTCATAGTGGAATTGCGGGCCATAAATTTGACTGTTTCAAGGGTGATCAATATGTATACAAATACCTACTACGATATTTATTCAGACCCACAGAATATTTTACAAGAATTATCTTGTTCTTCTCGTCCAGCGTTTCCTCAAGCTCCTCTACTTATGAAGAAAATATGATGGTTTTTAAGGACTAACATTCCATATTGCCACCTGAGGCATTATGTAGAGTAGTAGGGCGGGGATTCCGGACAACGATTTGTGTATATATATATATATACCCAAATTTTACCTGACCTTTTTGACCTTTTTTGACCGCGACCTTTTTGGGCCTTGACCTTTTTGGGCAAGCCTGAATTTTTTTGTTCAACTTTCTCTGGGGCCTTGACCTTTTTTTGAGAACCCTATTTTTTTGAGAAACAAAATTTTATCTTTATTTTTTAAAATTAAATTCATGTTCCTGAGGGTGCTTAACATAAATATTTTGCCTCAAAATTTTGTCAAAAATTAGCAGTTATAAATTATAGTAAATACTAATATCACGCAAATTATTTAAAAATGTTGATTTTTCAAGATAAAAAGAAGCAAATAAATACCAGAAAACCAGTGGTTTTAGGCGAAAAACAACCATTGGTTTTTGGTTTTTCAAAAAAAAAACAACGAGTACTATCATATATATATATAGCCTATCTATATATAATATAATATATATATAATATTAGCGTGAGCTTCGTTAAGGATGTATATATAGTATATATACGTTATAATCTGGGAGTGGCATTACCTACTTAAGGCGACTATATATACGGTATACATATAGTATATAATATATACTATATATATTATTATGGGATAGACCAACTAAGAAAGAAATGAAAGATGAGTTGGATAAGGAATGAGGAGGAGGAAAAATCTAGAGGTCGTTGGGAACGTCTCAAAGGGAACAACCTTGTGAAGGTAGTTATGGAAAGTTAGCAACTAAAGAAAGGTTTAAAAAGAGAAGGCCCTCGAGCTGGAAAAAAATGAATAAAAGAAAAAAGTAACATGATTAGGAAACCGCCGTGTTAACGGGTAAAGCTAAAATTGGTGGTGAGAAATTTATTTTGAGAAGTTTGTTTTTTTAAAAATTCGCCTTACTATTGTGTTTAAAAGATTACTCAATATCTTAGGGGTTAATGCAGGCCGAGCATGAGCAGTCCTACGCCGACGGATGATCGCTGATCTATGGCTAGCTGAGAAATGACGAGACAGTGATGACTGCGAGAAGGGATTCCAGTGAGAGGAGGAGTTTGCAATGAAGTTGAAATGAACATAAGGAAATGTGCGATTTTATCTTGAACTCGGCTGCGGTGGATCGCGATCGATACTAATGGATTTACTGAAACTGAAACCGGTGGAGCACAGACAACTCTGGCGGGGGCTGGCTTGGTAGAATATTCAATGTATTGGTCTTACTAAATTGTAAGCTATGTTACTCAGTACGAAACTATTTTGCTATGACAAACCATTTGGTTAGCTCTAGAGGATACGTCAAAAAATTGCGTAAAAAGGGTTGCGTAAGTAATAATTGGTGATAGAATATATCGGATTTAATGGATATTGCTTATGAACTAGATTCCAAGCAGCATCAAAAAATACCCAAAAGATGATTAAAGCGTAACTTATTCCGTCTATTAACACAAGTTGATGTTAAGATGTTTCACGGCTTTAAACTTATATGGGTTTGTTCTCAAGTAGTTTGCCGTCTATGGTGTTTTTATAGTGTTTCTTTTTGGGTTAAACCCCAAAGGATGTGCCGTTGGGGCATATTGAGTTTATTGAGAGTAGAACTGCTTTAAGGAATTTACTTCGCGTAACTGTTTTTATTGTGTGTTTTATATTTTGTTTTCTGAGAGCGGGGGACCATCACCAAACGAAGGCATATGCCGTCCCTACCAGGCAAGACAAAAAAACTTGCCTCTTCAGCGGCTACCACGAGCGTCAAGGCAAGTGAACCGCCGTCACCGACCTGCATCCGTGCAGCCGTGACTACTCTCCATTCGCGTACTAAAGTGCATGAATAAGTGAAAACTCAATTGTGACCTTGTATAACATAAGTATATATATTTGTAGTGTTATTAAGGGAATAATTTTTTCGTATTGTATATATTTATTTAGGGTGCTATTCTTTTTAGTGCCCATAATTATTAGGAAGTTATTTCTGTAAATACTTTTAAACTGAATTATGATATGAGCGATTCGCCAACATACCCGAAGAATAGGTTAAATTTACAGGATAATTGAATTATATATATTAAGAAAATTTATTGTTGTTGTTTTTTATCCTCCATTGATATTTGCGTCAAAGAAAAAAAGGGTTATTATATAACAATAGAGGGAACGAACATTTCGATTCTTTAATAACAATAGTATATATATGATATATATGATAGTTATATAATATATATATATACTAGTATATATTATAGTATGATATATACGTATACTATATATATATATATATAAATATATATATATATATAATATATATATTTATATATAATATATATATCATATAATTAGTTATAGTATATATAATATATATGATTATGATATATAATATCATGATATATATATATATATATATATATAATATATATATATATATATATATATATATATATTATATATATATATATATATATATATATATATATATATATATATATATATATATATATATATATATATATATATTATATATATTATATATATATGATACTATAATATGATTAAGGCTGGTCAACGGAGTGTGGAACCGGTGGAAATCTAGAGAGGGAGGTGAAAAAGGGGATGAATTATTAGAAGGAAGATTCAGAAAAATATGGAAAATCTTGAAGGGTTATATATTGAAGAGGTGTAAACATGAGGAGGAAACTACTAAAATAATTTGGAAATTGAAATTTAGGAAGATAATACATTTGGGTTTAAAGTTTCAGTAACAAGTAAAAAAATTATATTAATGAATCGAAATTTAAAAATTTAAATTACTTATTTTAAAATTATTATTATTTAAAATTTAAGATGGGGAAGCAACATTTTTTTCGACAACATTTCTTTTAATTATTTTGAATAAAATTCAGAATTGAAAAAAAAAGAGAAACTTGAAACTTTTTTATAGAAAAAGTGAAGCTGCGTTTCGCGAAGTCGTCGAGTCATAAGAAGAAAACATCTTAATTCTCTAATAGCAAGGCTGAAAATCCCCTTCTATCATGCGTTTCCTTTCCTGAATGGTGACGATAAGCCTGAAAACTTTTCAGCCACCAACACCACCCTGCAACTATACGGGATATGGTGCTTTGTATAATATATATATATATATATTATATATATATTATATATATATATATATATATACCTATATATATATATATATTTTTTTTAATTTATATATATATACTCTATATAAATATATATATATAATATATATATAGTATATATATATATAATCTCAAAACCAACCCGGCAAAAAAAAATTCTGGCTACCTCCCTGATATTAGTTATATTAATAATTATTATTATTATTATTATTATTATTATTATTATTATTATTATTATTTACAAATTTATTTATTTATATAAAGAAACCTCTAATAACAATCTTCAGACTGTCAAGTGAAATTTGAAGATTCAATTTGAATGAAGAACTTGAAAGGAATCTTCATGATTCTCTTAGGAGGATCTTCAATAACTTTAGCCAATTAAGTTATCTTCATAGCTTGTTTATAACATAATATATATAACTTATTTATTGAAGTTATCGATTGATAATGTAATTTATTTATAACTTATATTGAAGTTACAAATATAAGGGCTCATTTGTTCATAGGTTATAAAGGTTGTTGTTGTTTAGAATTTATTTTTAAGTTCATCTTTGGCTTCCTTCTTGCTTCCTGCTTCTTGTTTATTGTTTTTTGTTACTATTTCTTGGTTCATCTTGCTGCGAGGAAGTATATTCGTGTAGTGTGGTGTAGGCGTAGAATAGGTGTAGTCTGATCTGTTGAGTGTGTTCCCCATTTAGGGGGCTCGAAGCCGACTGGGCGACTAAAGGCTCGTCCCCTTGGTCGTACAGCCGGGGACCGAGAGACGTCCGACTCCTGCCATTCTCTTGGCGGTTTACCCTTGATACCGTATGTCCTGTAGTTTCACAGAAGAGATAATTTTAATGGTCTCTTTACAGCGTAGCGGTGATTTACTTAAACTAAAGGGAATATCGCATGGAGGTACGGGGTTTCTTCGGAGATTGCGGGTAGTGTGTCGTCTCCCCTCTGTCACGTCCCGTCGGCTCGAGCCCCTAAGTGGGAAAAGTAAAAAAATGACTAATAATATTTCCGATGAATCAAATGCCAAAAAGAAAAAAATCCGATGAGTTCTTTAGGGTTGAACATATATTTAGTGAAAGGCTTTTAGTACTAATAGATACAATTTTCAGTTGCTTTATTATGCATCTTCACACAAAACACACACACAGACGAAACACACACATATATATATATATATTATATTATATATATTATATATATATTATATATATATATATATATATATATATATATATTATATATATATATATTAGATAGTATATATAGTATATATTATAGTATATATTAATGTATTATATATATTATTATGTATATATATATATAGGGGGCACTTGTTCTCCCTGGAATACGAAAGAAAGAAAGTGGCCTATGAAATTATAAAACAAAATGTAATTATAAACCTAAGAACATAAGAATCAAAAACACAGGAAGAAATCACATGGGTCTATCGAGACTGTCCCTGTGAAACTAAATATATTTATTAAACACATGCCCATGCAACATGCACAACCTACACCGCACTCTAAGGCTTGTCAATATCCTAAACAAATGCCAATATAATATACACGCCACTATATCCAAAAGCAACTCTATACGATGGAGGTTAGAGTTGATACATTACAGAATTTTTCCTTTTATAGAGTCAATTAATTAGGCAATTTAAGAAGAAAAAAAAACTTGATTATCTTAAAATTCTTATCTAAAAACAGTAAAACTGTTTTTCTTTCGTTCTGTGTTTTATACTTTAATATACCCTTACTAATTATTATATTTTATTTTTGTAAACTCAAGAAATTCAGTTGGCAACTCTACGAAACTTCTTCAGCATTCCTTGTTGAGCGTTGAGCTTTATTTACAAATTATATAATATATTTTTTAAAAAATCAGAAATTTCGCTGTGATGCTACCTTTTAAGAACAAAAGTGTGACTTTTCCAAGTATTGTGTTGTGTGTAAGAGTTAGATTAAGTAATATGTGATGTATATATGGTAGTATTAAGGTGAGGATATCTGAGATATGTGTAGTGTGGTATATATGTCAATTAGGTATGTTACGTTATATGGATGTAGCTAGTAGTATATATATATATATATATCTATATTATATATAATAAAGTATAAATATATATATATATTATATTATTATATATATATTATATATATATATATATATGAGAGAGAGAGAGAACTTTAAACATGCTAGAAGTGAAATAGAAAATATATATATATATATAATATAATAATATATATTTATTAGTATATACAAATTATACGATAAGATAATATATATTATATATATATATATATATATATAGTATATTATATATATATATATATATATATATTTTATATATATTATATATATATATATATATATATATATTATATATATATTAACAAAGAATTTTGTTTTACAAATTATACGATAAGAAATTTTCACCAAACCCTAATTAATAATAATACAGCCCCGAATTCCATACCATCTCCGAAGAAAGACGAAGAAAGAAAGTAAGAAATATTGTTTAGGAAAGAAGCTTGAAAGAGATGGAGTAAGGGGTGGAGTAAGTTTATTTTATGGTAATGACATTGATTGATAAATGTAAATAAAATTATATTTAAACAATACATTTTGAAAACGTTAAAATACTAATATATAATAAATTTTCAAAGCAACGGGTGTGGAGTGTTAAAAATACTAATCCCCGTTCTTTTGGAAAATATAGAATCAATTTATGACGCTGGAAGGAAGATTCTAATTGACTGAATTTTTTTTCCCTTCCGTAACCTATTCATTTTTAATGACAGCCAAATTACCTCGCTGCAAATATGAAGATTATGAAGATCGATCTTCATGAAGATTACGAAGATCGATCTTCGCGAAGATTATGAAGATCGATCTTCGCGAAGATTATGAAGATCGATCTTCGCGAAGATCATGAAGATCGATCATCATTCGTTCAATTAATTAAATTGTTAGAGAACAGTTGCCAGTTAGTAAATTTGTGGTCAAAAAAAATTTCACGTTATGATATTGATCCCACATTGTTCGAGAAGGACGTGTGCCGATTTACACTTATA
>JABUQX010111395.1:0-37500 GCA_015478945.1 Trachelipus rathkii | reverse complement strand
ATATATATATATATATATAATATATTATATATATGTATATATATATATATATCAGTAAAGAAATAAGATGGGAAGAAAAAGAAAAACGTTCAGATTAAGAGAATCTGGGCCTAAAGTTTAACGTCCCAATTTGTAATAAGGTTTTTTATATTATCACAACACGTGGGCATATAAGAACCCGCGGGGCCGCAGGTTTCTTATTGGCCAGATTAGTTCTTTATTAGCTGTTTGAGGCGGTTACGTGCGTTTCATTTGATACTGCTGAAAAATAGTGTGTAATATTTGTGTATTCGGCGGCGTTTTCTGCTAATTTTTGTTTTTATCTCTGCATACTTAATCATGTTTACAAAGAAAAGAAAAAATTCATGATGAGTGTCGAGTGGTGCAGAAAAGTGAAAATTATGACTTTTTTGCTGGACATAAATGGTAAACCAACATGTTTGATTTGTAAGAAACAATTGGCGGTTTGCCAAAGGTTTACAATGTTAAAAGACATTATGAAACTAACCATGCTTTCAAAATTTTAGTAAATACAATGGTAAGTAAACGAGACACAAAAATTTGAAAGAAAGAGTGAAGTTTTGTTAAGGAGCCGGTCAATATTTTATAAGGGTATAATGAACGTTGGTGATTCTGCAGTAATCCAAAATTACACGAATGAAATATGTTGATGTGTCCGTACAAGCTATTTTTGGAAACCAATTTATAGAGATATTTTATCGATACTCGGAAGATATTAGCCAGGAAATATGTAAAAACATCTGGCGAATGAAAACATATTAAGATAAGTAAAAATAATAGATACAATGTAAAATCTTTGCTTACCATAATATATATAATTATTATATATATAATATATATATATATATTTAATATAATATAATATATATATAGTTATAAAATATATATTATATAATATATATATATATATTATATATATATTATATTTATGTTTTATAAATATATATTTATATTTAGTAAATAAATGTTTTTATTTTTTTTATTTTTTTTTTTTTCACCTATGAATTAGGCTTACACGAGGTAGAATGAGAAAATGTGTCGGCACTTTGATGCATACAAAGTTCAGGAAATGTTGTGGAATATCCCATACAAAGATTATATTGATGTAAATGAAAACCTGTATATGGTACAATTTACGGTAAATAAGGTAGTCGTTTAAAGTCTTTCTTAAAAAGCTTGAGGTCACGAGAAGGAGCGCCTCCACTGATAATGAATGTTTAAGCGCGAGCGTTGCTGTGTAACAACTTACTCGCGCGCATTTACAATCCTGGATTTTGATGGTTTCTCCCACAGGCATAGTTTTTTGAGCCACAACGTCATTCAAAAAAAATGCTTGGAGCCTTGTATAATGTTTAGATTATTAAAATTAGTTAAATAGAATACTCTTTTTTTTTCAAACTCTTCTCTTATTATTTGAAACTCTAAAATATTTTAAAAAAATGATTTGTATTTTTTGCTTTATTTCCATTTTATGTTATTTTTAGTCATTTTATCTCTCCCTCCCTCTTCCTCCACAACCTCCAAGTAAACACCACGTGAATATCAGAAAGTGGGAATTTCCTTTAATATCATAAATAACATTTCGATTGTAAAGAATAAGGTTGTAAACCCCCCCCCTCCATCCAGTTACTCTCCTTCTACCAGAACATTTTAAGTAAAACATTTGTTCTTCTCGAAATTGTTTGGCGGTAATTTGGACGATAAAATTTTTACAATTTGAGAGAGAGAGAGAGAGATTTTTTAAAAGAATTATTCAGAGGATTACAGTCTTAAATAGCTTATCAGTTATTACACATAAAACATATATATTATATATATATATAGTATATATATTATATATGATATTATAGTATATTATATATATATATATATATAGTAGTACTAGTATTTATATATTAGTATATATATATATAGTGTATATATATATTATATATATATATAATATATATTATAATATATATATTATATATATATATATATATATAATATATATATATTAATATATATATATATATATATATAAGACTGTTCAAAGAGGGACATCATGTAACTTGAGAACGGCAACACCTACATAAAACAAATTATTATATTTTGATTCAGCGGAAAATTTTAGAAATGTTTTTTTATCGGAAAATTTTAGTTTTTTTTTTTTTGCGTTCATGGGGGCTCGAGCGATGGGGGACAGAGGGAGGGACGAAGCCCCCGTGTCATCGCTAGAGCCCACAACTGATATATATTGCGTCTACTCTAGGGGTGTTTCGTTAGTTTTTAGAATAAAAAACTTCTATATATATAATATATATATATATTATATATATATATATATATATAATATATATATAGTATATATATATATATATATATAGTATATATAATATATTTTATTATATATAATATATATATATATATATATATATTATATAATATATATATATATATATATATATAATATTTTATATATATATATATATATATATTATATATATATATATATATATATAATAATATATATATTAAGGCTAAGGTTACCACAAAGGAAGGAAAAAGTATAGGTTTATGCAAAACTTTATTTTTACACTAAGTTTCCTAATATATAAGTAGAACGTGAAAAAAAATGTATTTAAAGAAAAAAAAAAAAAAAGTATACAGTAATATATTATTTTATAAATATTTAACCAATATTTGATAACATTTCAACAAAAATTTACGAGACTAAAAAAAAAAAAAAAAAAAAAAAAAAAAAAAAAAAAATGTTTCCTCTCCAATGTCAGAAATGCGACTAAACTGAAAATTTGAAAGTTCAAGCATTTTCTGGAAATTATTTGGTACTTTTTTTTGTACCATTTTGTTGCTAGAATAGAGAGAAATTGTTTTTCTTTAGGGTCACTAAATTAATATATATTATATATATATATATATTATTATATATATATTATATATATATATATTAGTATATATTTATATATAAGTATTTTACACGGCCATGTAGGGGGCTCGAGCCGCGGGGAGACAGAGGGGGGGACGTTTTCCATACCCGTAGGGGAGGGCGGAGGAAACCCGCCCGCACACCCAAATACTAAAGAGAGGGGGTTCCGGAGACACTCCCGGAGGGGGGGGGAAAGTCCTACCCTGTCTTTCCCCGGAAGGCCGAAGACCCCGACTCCTGCCATCGTGCGGTATACCCTTGGAGGGTTTCCTACGCACATTAGTTGTTTAAAATAAATAAATATAGATATATATCATATATATACTGTACTTATATATACTTATAGCGAGTGATCAATAGTTATAGTGGGTGGGCTGGTGCGATATAGCTCTGATATGTGGACACTAGGGGTTGGATACGGCTGATATGGCATACAGCACTAGCGGATACGTCATCGGTAGTACGCTGACTATAGGATGCGGGACATCTTGCATCGAGTATGTGTGGTATTATAGCATTAAGTATAGAGGGTCGGCAGGTGCTGTACGAGATGAGTGAGTACGTCAGCTGAGCGATGCGGTAGAAGGCATCATGCGCTAGTGTGACGTTAGTCGGGTGTGTACTCGTTTGTACGGTTGAGTAGCAGACGAATCAGTGAGTCAGAGTTTTGTCGTTTGTTTTTATTTTTATATATCAGCGGATAGAACAGCTCATGAGAGCTCGTGCGTTAGTCGCTATACACATAGGGCAGGAGCCTAATATTTCTCAAGAGGAAGGAGCAGTTGTCGAGATAGCGTACGCGGCTCATGTGGAATCGATATAGCGTGCGAACGTGCATAGGATATGGCTGACATAGATATGATATGGCTATCCAGGATCTAGACGTTCTATGTATATTTATGGTGCCCGTGTAGGATACATTGTCATGCGCCCTTATCCCCGCGAGACGGGTCACGCGAGATAGATTGAGAGGTCGAGATCACTGGTCATCGAGATCGGAGTTGCCTGGTGTGCTATGCATCAGTATAGCGAGAGCTGAATGAGACTCAGGTCCGCTCTGTTGTGATTGTCTCAGCGGGATGGTTTTGGGTCGAGATGGCTCTACGACATCTGTTCTTGAGTGAGTGTATAGCTGTGTGATCAGTCGGAGATGTAGCTCGCGTGATCGGTCTGTCGCTAGTCGGTATACGCATCACTACTGATATGATGTGCTCACCCACTTTAGTGATGGATGAGGGCTGTTAGATCGCTACGACGATAGCTATTTAAAAAAAAATAAAAAAACATATACATACATAGAAGCTGGTGTATGATACGCATATATGTTAATTATAGGCATATGAACTGCACACGATGCACAACATACATATGATATAGACTAGGGTCTGTATAATATGCAGGACAGCAGATGATGAGAATCATAGCACTATTATCTCACGGCATATTATTTACTCGATTAGTGATTATAGTGCGATCGCGCGATTATTCCAGTATGCGCAATCACCAGGTAGATTTTGTTTTGATCTCAGTTATATTATGTACTGTAATTTGATTTTTTGGATATCGACGGTATTGATATGTCATGATGGTCGGTATCAGTCGCAGTATGGCCGGCTTGTAGTACTATACTTAGTGCTCTCTATCGCGCTTTGATTGATAGCTGCGTATATTTAGTATCTTTCTTCGAAGGAGATATTATAATATGAATATACGTAGGATGCAGTGTCCGTCGTGTTGATTATATATATATGGCGCTAGGAGGGATACTGCAGCTTAGCGAGAGTTAGAGTATGGAGAGACAATGGCTTTGGTTTGCTGTGTTGATGTCGTGTTTAAGGAGACGTTGTGGGATTATATGATATTACTCGTAGCTATAGTAGTATGATATGAGGAGGCTGTATGTGCGTGTATCGTATGGTACGACGGAGAGCTGTGAGATGCATGAGATTAGCGCATGCTTTCGGATGAGTAGCAGACTGAGAGTATACGACATTATGATAAAGTATAGTAATGTGGTAGAGTAGTCTGATCTGGCATCGTATGAACGTTCACTTGATAGCTACAATTCTAGCGTGACTGGTACGGCGACCTATCGACGAGTCAATGATGATTGTAGAGCAACGATGGCTAGTACTACTTGAATAATATATATAGTAGGGAGCGTACATTGATTATCTGGACGTAGTTAGGTGCTGCGTGAGAGGTGTCGGTCTGCGAGGTAGCGGGTATGACGTCAGTTAGTGTGATCATGAATCTATAGTGGTGTATCGTGCGTAATAGAGCGTGCGCGTAGCGATATAGGTACGAACATCTGCACTGGCTTGTAGTAATAATAATAATGCACGATCTTCAAGTGACGTGCACAGAGAATTCGTGGAGTCGAGATCGTGAGAGCGTCTAATATTGTGTATCGCAGAGTTGTTTGTTCGATTTTTTATAATTATATAGTTTGACGGCGGTGATGAGAGTGTATAGTAGAGTAGGGTAAGAAGAATCCAGGATTGATGCATGCTACGAAGATCACTCCGCTAGTGATGAGATTATAACGTATATTAAAATATAGCTCGTCGTGAGGCTGCTTGACGCACGTGTATTACACGATATGTGTGAAATGAGATTATGACTGATATGATACTAGGTAGCGTCTTATCTATGTACTAGGATGATCGGATGGCTGAGCAGATAGCTGTGAGTAGCTGTGTCTGATTTAAGAGTTCTATAAGGTGTCTATGTGAGATCTATGCGTGCGAGTATCCGGGACGACATATTCTGCGATAACTACGTGTTGTAGGGGTAGAGTGCTTAAGAACAAACTAGCGGACCTTTACGAGCATGATGAAGAATAATTCAAAGATTCGCAGCATTAGTTCGGTAGAGATTGAATGTCAGTCGTGTCTTCCGTGTTGTGCGAGAGTGATGATAGTGTCATGATAGCTAGATATCGTAATCGGCAGACCGGTGCACTGATTAGTCTATAACTGGAGTGTATGTCAGGTATGTCTCTGCATGTGCTGCACCAGTTATGAGTGTGTCTGGATGGAGTGTGGATGTTGGTGATCAGAGTATCTGCCATGTAGTGTGCGATTCGGAGAGTATATAGAGTATTGCTCACTAGATGTCTGTCATGCGGTAACTGAGGATGTGCGAGATTTGTATATATGTAGTATATACCGTAGACAGTTATATGAGATTCGATGACTCATTGTCGCTATCTGATGGAGTGGAGCTATATCGTCGCGACATGTATATTAGTACGCGTGAGATATAGTTAGCTATACGATGCAGACTGCGAGCGGTTACGTAGCGCATCTGTCTAAGTGATGCAGGTTGTAGTGATGTCTGGATAGCTTCTAGATGGTGTCTTGCGTGATGTGTAGATCAGTAACTTCATATGATCTGTTATCGATGCGTATGTATCGACGCAGAACCATGTAGATATCAGAGTATGTGCAATAGATGATCGAATGGTATAGCGCAGTATGTAGAGATGGAAGATCGATTGACGTATCATATATGTTTCGGCTTGAAGAGAGAGAGCTGTTGGATCGTCTGCCGTCAGCGGTACGAAGATTAATTATATAAAAAAATTTTAAAAAAAATTTTTCCATTTTTTTCATACATTCTATATAGGTTCAATATAGCGAGATTGAAGAATCTCAGATTCAGATATCAGATACCACTCATGAGTCGAGAGATCTGATATATAGTTTTTTGTGGAACAATGGGAGGATAGAAGACGTAATTGGGTATAGTTGGTCTTATGTTATGTGGGATTGGAGGATGATGCATTCTAATTGGATGAGACGGTATAGAAATATTGGTATATAAAGTGAGAGATGAAGTGTACGTAAAGAAAAGAGTCTCGTTTTTTTCTGTGACCTCATTTAGAATATATCTGTGGTGCTGCGCCACAGCCTAAAATGGTTACCAAATAAAATAGACTACGCGACGAAAGTAAGCGGCTTTTTACTCTTGAGATGTACTTAAAAAAAAAATAGCGACTTTATTGGATATATTATTTTTTATTTGTTTAGTTTTAGATAATAATTGGTGTGTTTTTTAGGTTCTTTGAATTACATATTACGTAGTCGAAGCTTTTGGTTCCCGCTGAGAAATCAATGTTGATATGGTATCTGATGACAGTCTTGAGTGGTAGAGTATGTTCTCTCTCATTGTCCCATGAGTCGATCACAGCGTCGGATGTGTACGTACCTTCGGACCGATGATATGAGTATTGGACTGCAATGCATCACTCTTAGTAATACGTAATATATATGAGTAGTAGTATAGTATATATGAAGTCTATGTAGATATTATCGGGTATAACGTAGCTTACGTTAGTGATAAACGCTAGTGTTATGTCATGCTGTATGACGTGTTGGATTCGTCGTATTTGGAGTGTAGTACCCTTAAGGACTCTATAAGTAGTTATAGTATAGATGATAGTATAACGTTAGCGATATACTATAGTGAATGATTAATTTAGTTAGTCTTATTATGGTATTATAGTATGAGTATGACATTAGATGTAGATATGAATGTTATATCTGTAGTCTGTTGTATGTTGGGGAGACGATGATATGCCAGTTTAAAGACGATATACATGATTATGTTAATAGAGAAAAAAAAAAGTTTTAGTTTTAGAATTGTTATTTAAACAAGAATATACATTCTTGTATGTATGGAATATGAGGAAAACCTTATTTTCGCATAATTTGACGATAGTAAGATACAGTGATCTTGAGGTATATGATCAGGATCAGATTATATAAGATTTAGGTTTATTTGGAAAGCGTGACGTGTCTGCAAGGTAAGAATATATGCACGCGCGGATTCTGCTGTCGTGGTTCGACATTGTCTATTGCCTACTCTGTTTTTTCGCACGGCGTGTCAGCACCGTCGGAATATAGATGCGATAGCTGAGTGCATATGATGCTTTGAGGGCAAATCAGTCTCAAGACGTTTGAGATACGTCTGTGTTTGTATTTAGACATAAGAATGTTATTCGAATGAAATACTGGTTCAATTTTATGTATATTTTTTATTATTTGAGCAATAATAATATACCTATTGATATAGTTATATGATTATATATATTATACTTATATAGATGTGTGGTTGTCGACGTCGCTAAGTTATGATACTAGTGTGCTCATACAGGTATCTGAGTCGCTAAGCTTGAAGCCTCTAATTCTTATAGAATAGCTGACTTAAGACTACACTTAAAAGGCTAAGATCTAACCTAACCTAAACGTGTTGATATAGATGTTTGTGAAGCTTATATTTCGCTAGACCCATATGTAGACTCTTATATGTGATACGCGTATTAGTGACTATATATATGTCCTAACACCAACGATGAGTCTCCAACCTAACCGAATACTAGACACTAAAAAATTTAATTAAATGTTAACTACTTTAAAATTATAATAAGCTTATTATTATATATTAGTAGTAGTAGATAAGATATTGGTGCAATATAGGATAGTATATCTTATATATATATAGTTTATAGGAGTAAAGTAGGACTCGACTATAGGTGAATTACGATAGCACAGTGATGTATCTTTTGGGGACCATTTGGTTGTCCAGAGTTGTATCGTTTCGTTACGTACTGGATGTCATATAGCAATGCGTCTGTGGGAGGAGTGATAGTGTGCTGAGTTACTCAACGCGCGGATATTTGTGGTTTTAAACTGGATTTCACCCTCTGCTTAGGCTGGATGAGATGAGCTGGTGACTGTAGTGTTGTAGCAGGCGCAGCGCAATTTCACACTTTCTTCAGTATCTGCGTCACTTTGTAATGGAATCCACAGCGACTACGGGTATCGTTGTAGAATAAAAAGTTTTAATCTTTGTTAACTAATGAAACTTAACATCAGTAGAATACAAATGAGCTATGTTAATAACTTTATTTTACCTTCAGTTTCTTAATCTTTGTCAAGATATATTTTATAGAAAATCTTCTGGACGTCTGGCATACGAGCGCTGCACGAGTACAGTAGTGGCGTCATATCGTTTCCCTGGCAACAAATTCTTACCTTTCATTGTTAAGCGCATATAGAGCGATTTATGTGTATATGCGTTTCAGCAAGTAATACGCTACTAATTCTTGAGAGATTTATTAGCATGTATGATGAGATGCGATGTTGTGTATCGTCGCTATATCTTAGCGACGCGCTGAGTCATTTCTAAAGATTATTATCGGTCATGTAGATGTTCACTATGAGATGTCTATGTGGATTCAGGGTGTGCGACTGTGTTATACAGTGTTACTTGCGTGAGTGTGATGTCAGCTCTGCATGACGTAGTATATACGCTAGATTTAGTCAGTGACTAGTAGGATGCTAGTCTGGTGGATGTGGTATTTCTGATAGACCGTATCGTACAGTAGAGTGACGATGCAACGTATATATGCAGTTTGCTAGTTAGACCACTAGGATGAGTATGAGTCGATACCGTTGTGTGCAAGACTGGGGAGTTAGGTTAAGCGTACTTATACAGATGCTCGCGAGTGCATAGTGTTAGTGTCGTATGTGTAATGCTGGAGTAGTGTGGTGATAGATCTGGGTAGAATGCGTATGTTGCCTCGAGTGTATGTATAATCTCTGGCTATATAGGAGACAGAGTTTAGGTCGCTCCTTTAAGCGCTCCAATACTCATGCAGACTACGCGAGCTCTTCTGGTATGACGATGGTATGAGCGTGGTTCCGTCGAGATCAGCTCATATAATGTTGGAACATCGCGTTGGGATTAGTACGTGCGCGTGAGTGGTCGTGTATGGCTAGTTCTCTATACCACCAGGATTTGACTGCCGCTCTTCTCTGAGACGCCCATGTTCAGCTTTTCCTCGCCGCTTCTGAATCCACTTCCAACACTACCCCATTGGTCACATAGAGACAGAATTGTCTCAAAAAGACCATCCTCAAAATATTTATAACAACATAGCAATGGCCCACTTTCTTTTATGAAATTGTGTGGCTACTATTGTAGTTCTGAAGAACGTAGCTTCAACTAATAAATATATGTATACCAAAATGCATATGTTTGCAGGAACTTCGACATGTCATTCGCGACTTCTTTCAACTCGTGAGCGAGTTATTGCTGCACCGTGTACAGATAGACATTATAGCCGTTAACACGTCGTGCCTTACTGAATGATGAAAGAGTGAGGTATATATGCTGCTTAGATGAGAGATAGTTATGAGGATAGCGCGTGATGGGAGGTGCATGGAATATATGTGACGTCATTGTTTCATATCAAACGTCTGGTCTCGGCTGGAGAGTCATCTTTGGTAATGCTCTCAGTGTCCTTCTTCATTCTGAGATCTAGAGCGTATGTATTAGGACGCTTCGAATGTATCGGACGTGGACGATGTCGGCAGCGGCACGTAGCGTCAGTCTGCCAGCATGGGTATGTATATACAGCTGATGCTGTTCGTCGCGTTGCTGATGTATAGGTATGATGTTGATATAGTTAGATACGACTTAGCTGGATCTTTGATAATCGAGATGCGACGATGCTTATGTGATCTTATGATAGCTGGATGAGCTCCAGTCGGTCATCTGTGATAGAGCTCTAGGCGTATTGGTGCTTCGGGGTCCATGTCTACCCCGAGAGTGGTGGTGGTGACATAAGGCGTGGTGATGTCTATAGTGGATGACGTAGTACGGCATAGTCAGACATCTCTGTAGTAGGTGTTCGAGCGTATGTATTGCGTGCGTTGTGAGATACCGATTTGTTTCGGCTAGTGGGATGCTTCGAATAGTAGTTTGTCTGATGCGCTGGATAGTCTGAGTAGAGAATAGGTATATGAGGTGCAGAGCAGTGTACATGGAGTCCGTCTAGAGTTGCTTGTGATGTACTGATAGCAGGATCCGCGATTTGTTCCTAGATGTGTTGTGAGAGCGCACTTCTGGATGTCACGCGTCCTTACGAGCGCGTCAGTTAGTCGGTTTGCATGATGTCACTGAGTGCTTAGAGATCAGCGTCCATAGTGTGAGCTATGTAGTAGCGACAGGATGTCTATGGTTAGATCTGATGGCGTGTGAGCTGCAGCAGGGCACTTTTTCACTTGATAGAGAGAGGTATTTGAGATGCTATGCGAGTACGAGAATAGCTACGTGTGACTCTGTTCGTCATATATAGATACGTGCGATCGGCGTATAGAGACTATATGATGAGACGTCTATGACGCTGCATAGGCTTGCTCGATCTGCATTATGTGTATATTGGAGTGATGACGTGTCATTCGTCGGGTGCAGCTGGGTTGGATGCTTCGATGCAGCGACGGTGAGATCTGTTGTGTGATAGTGGTGATGCGTTACTTCTGATGCTGGGACGCGAGTGAGACTTGGTTCTCACCTGAGATCACGCGATGTGTCTCGGGTTGAGTTATTTATGAGCGTCGCTGTGAGATGATGATCCATTTATGTATCTAATGTATCGTGTCAAACTGAGTCTTTGTCTAAGAGTTCATACACTGGCGATTAGACAGGTATAGTCATGTTAAAGGTATGCCGATATGCTTCCAATGAGGAGTGAAGGTTGAGATCTGGATAGATTCGTATCGGACGGCCGATATGGTCGCGAGAGGAGGTGTCGTATTGTAATCAGTCTCGAATCTTTGGTGATACTGCGCTGGTGCTAGCATATTACGCCTGCTAGTAAGCGTAGTATTATATGAGATTGTGCAAGAGTGATCAGGCGATGATGCTCACCTTCAATGGATGCTGCTCGTTATGTTCATATGTGATGTAGCACGAGTATTACATGATTATATGATGATGTCGATTTCACTCATGATGTTCCAGTAGAATCTGGCGTGCGTGAAGATGCACGATATCGAGCTGATTTACAGAGTGGTCAGGCTGAGGCAGAGAGGAGTTTAGTACAATTGCTGCTTGTGTTAGTGACGGGCTCCAATGACGTATTACGCCAGAGAATTAGTCTCCTTGGTTGGCTTGCAAGTCATGTGACGTCAGAGTCGTGCGTTATGAGATGAGCATGACTCGTGGGCTGCGTGTCATAGAGTAGCGCTCTTCTGAGATAGTTGCAGGCGTTCGATCGCAGCGACTGAGATTGTGTACGCTCTGACTCGGATTGATAGTCTAGCATTGTTGATGCAGACAGCTGATAGATGCTGTGACGGCTGCGGCGTCAATGCAGTCGTATTCATCTAGAGACGATAAAGTCATGATCGTCTGTTTCTGATACGAGATATAACGCCGCTAGATATATCGGTCAGGGATCTCGGTGCATAGGATGGTTCAGGTAGATCTGAGACGGATATGTAGTGAGAAGTATGTGATTAGTCTCGATAGGTAGTGCTTGTGTATAGATGTTGGAAGCGTAGCGTGATGATCGTTGAGTCTATGATGTCGATCGTTAGAGGCGCGTCACGACATGATACCTATCATACAGTTATGAAGTGTGTATATATTATGTAATGGATGGATGCGAGACGCGATTGTAGATTATATGTAGTGTGATTATTAGATGCGATATGTAGAGGAGTCACGGCTGCGCGCGGAGGTTGTGTCGGTTCAAACTCCCGACTGTGTACTATTAGTGTGAATAGTTTGTCATTACTAGAAATATTGTCGTTGAGTGTGATCAACGCAACTCCGTAGTATATAATCACGAATAATCGATATGTGGATGTGTGCAGTTGTAGTGATATGATCTGAGACTATCCTGCGGCGCAGTCAGTGGATTACACTGTCTGATCACTAGGAGTCAGTGAGTGTTAGCTAGAGTCGCCATTATCATCAGTGGCCTGTTATAGGAGGCTGATATAGACCTGTCGAGCGCTACGGATCCTCACTCCTGCTTCTGTTGCAGATGCATTAGGTTATGGTTTTGCTAGCCACTCGAGCTCTTTCCGCTATCCTGAACCTTTCAAAAACTGAGAACTAACACTGCACTTTTTACACCTGCAGAGTATCAAACTGCACTGGCGAATAGCAAAGATGGTGCCCTTGGTCGAGACATGATTTTGTACATTATGCTCCGTCATATTCTCCCCTCGGCATCAACGTAAAAACGTTATAAATTCTGTTATACAGATCCAGCAAAAGCTGGATCTGTATAACAGAATCTGGATCGAATCTTCTTTTTTCCATCTATTTGGACTACAGCCTTGTAATCCCTATCCCCAAAACCTGGGAAGATCCGAAGTTGGCGGACAACCAAAGACCAATTTCGCTAACCTGTCATACCTGTAAATTAATGGTGAAAATGGTTTCAGGCGCCTTCTCCCTGTTCTGGAGAGTTGCCAGGCTTTTTCAAATTTTCAGTTTGGTTTCCGCAAAAATCGTTCGACCGCGGATCCCCTGTTAAAACTGGACCATGACATCCGGGAAGCCTTCTCAACTGATGGAGTGGTTCTTAGCGTCTTTTTTGACCTTGGAAAAACTTAGGACACAACGTGGAGAACTGAGTTTCTCCTTAAACTCCACTCGTTCGGTTTCCGTGGACAACTCCCTCTTTCATTAGAATGCTTTTGTCAATAGATCATCTAGGTTCGGTTGCTTCTATTTTGTCCGCCACTTTACTCTAGATGAAGGCGTTCCGCAGGGTAGTGTTCTAAGTGTATTATTGTTGCTCTCGGATTTAGTGACATCGTTACTTCTATCCCAGCGACGGTCAATTTTTCTATCTATGTTGATGACCTTGCGCTCTATATAGCCTGTGCCAGGCTGCCTTTTCTTTAACGGAAAATTCAACTAGCTGTTGAGAATATTTCACAATGGGGTAACTCCCATGGCTTCTATTTCTCACCCACTAAAACCTCAGCAGTACTTTTTAAGAAAAAGGGTATCTAAGAACCTGCCACCTTCCTCCCGCGAACCTAACCTTATATGGTTCGCTCATTCCTGCAACTTCACAAGTCAAATTTCAAGGACTCATTCTAGATAACCACTTAACATACATACGCACTGCATATTAAACTCCTGAAAACGACTTGTCATCGCGTGCTTGATCTATTACTCCATCTCGCCTCAAAATCTTGGGGTGCTGATCGCAAGTCCTTTTTACGTCTTTATATCTCCCTAATCCGATCGAAGCTAAACTATGCCTGTATGGGATATGGTCAGGCCTCCCGAACTCTACTACACATGTTAGATTCCATCCAAAACTAGGCAATCCGTATCTCCACTGGAGCCTTCCCCGAAGTTGAAGCCTTGAAGTTGAATCCAATCTGATGCTGCTCTCTTTTCGAAGGGAATACATGATGTGCACAAGTTATCTTCGCTTCCAAACCCAAATACCGTCTGCTCTGACACCGATTTCTGCGGAGATCCTTAAGAATCCTTCCTATTGGCCATTTGTAAAAACAGTTTATAACATCCTGAAATTCTTCAAATATCCGTTTCAAAGGTGCTGCCTTTCTCTTATGACGAAGGGTATACACTTTGGCTATTACCTGCTCCCACAATTTTCCTGGTCCTGACCTCTCTCTCTCTCTCTCTCTCTCAAATAAGGCATTAGGTGTCTAGAGTATACGCTGATGTGAGCTACTGTCTATACTGCTGCTATTGTTAAAAGGCATCATTAGGCGTCGATATATGTCTTCCATCCGCAGTAACAGGCGCGGATTTACTCCAAGTGTTGTCACGACGAGATTGTGGTGAGTGTCGTACTATCAGTCAGTGTGTGCAATCGGTTCGCGCGATCGGCATGTACGACGGTTGAGCATGCGATAGTTCCGGCGAGGCTGACGGTGATTGATCTGTCTTTCCTGTATTAACCGGCAGCTACCGATTTAGTATCTGCGAGTTGCTACTGCCCGCATAGACTCGAGTGTTATTAGGCATTGTATAGCTGTCGTAGATATGTGGCGAGTAGTGTGTGCGATTTTTGTACGGGCAGAAATCCGTAGTTATGCTCTATGATGATGGATTACAGTGAATCGCGCTGCTGATGGGCGAGGTATGAGTGTATGTACCTCGAGTCAGTTATGATTCAGATTATTCCTTAAACCTAAGTAGCGCTCTACTACTTTAGTAGTAGTCATTTACTGCAGATCTCGATCCAGGCAGCACTCGCTACAAGAGTTGGCGCTTAAAAGTCCTTTATCGTTGTTCTAAAACACACTGGTATCACGTAGAGATCAGCTGGAGCATGCAAGTATTCCTTCGGCTGCTTCATATATGATTGCATACGAGAAACAAGATGATACTATGTTCTATTGTACATCCTCGTCCATGGTAGGGGTAACTGGCAATTGAGAATGGGCCGATCGATTGAGATGAGGCGTGCACAGCCGAAATGGTACGTTGTAGCGAGTTGTGTGTATGTATATCGGTCTGTCATCGCAGCTGTTAAGTGTCTCCTCTGTCTGTGTGTTAGAGATACCGCCGGTGCTATTTCGATACAAGTCGTCTGTATTGATGTCGAGCTGCATATGACAGCTGATTATTATCTGCTCAGAAGCGCTTGTAATCCGCGATGGTCTACGTATATTATGGCAAGAGAGTTTGGAATGGAACTCGTGTGAGGGACTCATGCGATTGAAGCGAAGATATAGAATATATAAGCCGAGTTTCCCGTCTTGTGAGGTGTGGTCTTGTCCTCACCTCTCGCATATGCAACTAAAGCGTGGAAAGCCTGCTTAACAGCGAGGTGAGATAATAGCGTCTGGAGTGCGGATTCCTCCGCGTCATTGGCACAGACGAGGCGTGATAGTATACGATTGTCGGATTGCAGGCAGCCAGAGCGGTGTCTGTATATCACTGTTCGACGGGCCGTGCTCCCTCGCGGACTCACAGTTAGCTGCTGCAAATTAATTTGTCATGATTCGAGCTTTTTTCTGAGCAATCTGTTACTCACGACTCTTATTGAGTGATGTCCACGTGGATCCATGTTCGCCCGGTGCGTCGATTTATACCTAAGCAGTATGAGTAGACGATGCGGAGTCCATGTGAACACCCTTCTGTAAAATAGGTTAATCATCGCAGTGTGTGAGTAGTGACTTGAATCCATTTAGGCCCAGACGATTTCAGCAGGTAACTCATCGTACTTGATTTCTTTATAATGAGTCTAAAAGGTGAGTGTTTATTGGTTATTTTAGGACTATTGAGTATAATGTAAACTGGCGACAGTTCGTTAGTCTGTAATTTAAGTTTGTTTTTTCTTTGGATTTTCATGTGAATATATCATTTCTCCATTTGAATTTTGGTTTTCAGAGTGGTCAGCATTTAAAATCATGTGGATAACTGCATGCCTATAGACCTCCGTGATAGGAGTTGAGAGATAGCTCTCTGCTCAATCAAGTATGGAGTGTGGCCTGACTGTTATGTTTGGCTGAGCGTAGGTGACGGGACGCTATTGCATGCCTGTGAGAGTGGAAAGTATCTTTGAAGTTGAAGATGCCATGTGATGTCTATTTATGAGAGTTAGATCGATGATGGATCATTAGGGGCTGTCGGATGATATGATTGATCTAGCGTGGGACGACTCTCGTCTAGCATTTAGTCTGCTGTTGGGACATGATAAGATCTCGATGAGCCTAGTGCGACTCTGCGAGAACGTCGAATCGTGGGTGATGACGTGAAGCTGTATACTTATTGTATGAGGATACTGGCTGCGTCTGAGCGGTTATACGGCAGGACGTAGTAGGTGGTAGATAACTATGTGGTGCTGGGGTGAGTTAGAGAAGCGTGTTAGTTGGTAATAGATAGATGAGTGTCGGTGTACTGTTCGTAAGGCTTGAACTTTGAACGGTTGAGCTGTTATTTTATATATATATGTATATATGATTATTTTGATTCCATAAGGAGCTGTTAGTGTTGGTGTCATCAAATAGCGTGTGATATATATAATATATATATAGCTACACGGACTACTGCTGAGCGTAGGCTAAGACGGCTCACACTAAAGTATTTTATTTGTTCGTAAAAAAATTTCACTGGCATGCTAGTCAAAAATAGTGCTTGCCATGGATGTACTGGATGGGAGGAGAGAGAACGGTGGTTCACGGCCTGTGGCCATGGTAGCTTTTATGTTCTGCGCGTCTCTGTAGATGAGAAGAAAACATGTATGATAGTTGGAAGGCTGGTAAAAATACGTGTTACGGCTGTGAATCATAAGGCCAAGCGAGGTTCATTTTAAGAGCAGTAAACGTCGCTGAGCACGTCGATTGTCTGCATCGATCTCTTAGTACCTGCCAATCAGGTTGTAGCAGGTTTACGGGGTAGGAGTGATATGAGCATGTCGCTCGTGAGCTATAAGTAATATGAATATGTATGAATGTTCTCAGGATTAGTCTATAGGTGGATACATGTCATATATATACCTCAATATTCTAGTCTAGTATATAACTATAGTAGGCAGGTCTGAAGTAGATGATGATGCGATGTCATATAGTACTATATATAGCAATTAGCTATATACAGAAGTATGATATGTAACGAGCTATCTCGAGCTTACAGAATTTATATATGTCATTCTAATTACGACTGGCTGGTCGCTTGCGTCGATCATGGTCTAATCTAGTGAGTGCTTATAGAGCAGCGGCAACGGAGATGATGGACGATCATCTTAGTAGTGGTATGATGAAGGAGCGTATCCGATGAGAGGGAGCACCAGGTGTGTTAGATGCAATGCAGTGGTTGAAGCATACTATTAAGGACACTGCGAGACGAGTGTCTCTGAGCTGTACGTGACTGTGGGTGGGTCTATTACGCCGCCTGTGTGGATCCGAATGCATTGTGTTATGATGGTATATGAGCGACGGTGTGGTAAACTATGTGCGTCTCATAGAATATAGTGCTTGCGCGCTAGATGGAGCACTGGTACTGGAATAGTTGCTTATTTATAAGGTAATTAGGTGTGTGCGTGAGTAGTGGGCTGATGTCAGTATATTTAATATATATGGATGGATCATCTGCGTGCATCCGGTAGCTTGGATGCTGAGGTAGCGATGAGGCGAGGGATAGCTAAGGTACTAGGCTGGATGCTATATCTTGAGAGTTAGGATGGACAGGGATATAGGACTGGTGATAGCTGCACTAGGTGGAGAGATACCTTCGTATGAGTGTCGTCGTGTGTGAGTACTTCACATATATTGAGCGTATGCATAGCGCTAGTCTATGGGTAATTCGCACCGTAGTGACGGTTGTATAATATTATATATATGTTGGAGGCATTAGTGTCTATGGATGTTATCTGTAGTTATGAGGGGTAATTATATATTATATGTTAGTTGAAGATATGAATCAGATGCTTGTCGGCTGATAGAGAGTTGTTTGGAGGCTTGACGTGCTATGGTTACGCGAGTGTCGCAGTGCTGGCTTGCAGTGGATGTGTAGATAGACTCTATTATGTGAAGATTGGAGTGTGGTCACGTCTCACTCTAGTGATGTTTGATGTTAATGGTATGTCGCGGTAGACGGTGAGGTGGGTGCAGGATATTATTGTCGGGTTGGTCTCTGATTGATGGATTAGAGGCGGTAGTCATGTGTCATGTTGTTATTTGTGATGTTGACGGCATGTAGAGGTGAATGCATGATATTTTGAGGGTATTGATATTATAGTGCATGCGGCTGCGTCAATGTACGTGTGATTAACGGATGAGATTGTCGCGTCTCGAAGAGGAGTGCTAGTGTGATGATATTTCTCTTATAGTTGTATGATCGTGTCGCGGGGAGTAATGATGTAATTCAGTTGGGTGTATGAGCAGATATTGCTTGTTATTCGTATTAGTGCTGTGCGAGGATATATTGCTGTATAGCTTGATGTATATAGAAATCAATCGAGTCACGAGCTAGGTTCTCGTGGTTTCGCTTCAATAGGTAGTATTGATGCGCGAGGTTGACGCCATGTAATGTGGTGACTGGGGATTGGAGGAATATAGATGATCGGGGATGAATCTGGACTTGAGTGATTAGTGTGGTATCTAGAGTGTTGTAGCATGCGTGGGTCAGATACTCACTTAGGTTAGCGTGGATGATGACGTTCGGCGAGTTGTAAGCGTCGTGGTGTCATGACTAGTATTCAGGTATCACTAAGTAGGTGCTCGTATGGAGTGCGTTCACTGCTTATAGTAGTGCCGCGCGTATAATGTGTAGTGTCGTATACGGTGTCATATGCAGAGGCGTGTCATGATGTCCGTCTACGTTACGGCGATGTCTGACCGCTGTCGGACACGAAGACTACCAGGTGAGTGGATAGTACTGATCAGGTGGTAGTGTTATAGAGTGAGGCATATATTGTTGGGCGTGTTATGTCTGACGTAATGGTGGTGAGTGACTGTGTCTGGATCAGGATACAGATCTAGAGAGAGAGGACTCGTTGATCGGTAGTTCGTGCACACGTACGTTCGTTATATGTAGGGATATATATATAGTATTGATAGTAACTTTAGCAGCTAATATGACACTGCTCGGACGTAGGTCTGAGCCAGTTAGCAGGTAGCGTTGGTGGATTTAGACTTGAGTCATGTCGATCTGAGAGTGTGAGAACAGATGTGCGGCTAGTTGAGTGGTATGATGTGAGGTCTGGCCCAGGGATGTATTAGTTCTCGAGTATTTTTGGACGCTGTGATGTATACGGTCAGTGTAGCGTGAGATAGAGATTGTGCGAGAGGTTGGTCGATTCTGGACGCTCTGGCCGTATCTGATGGAGGTTATGAGGCACGAGTGTATGACTATTGTATGATATAGGCTCGTATGGATATGCTAGCTGTATGTATACGAGTCAGAAGTTCCAGTAGTCGGTGTGAGAGATGAGGATACGCATGAGTGTACATGGCTGTCATAGGGGTGCGTCGGTGTGTGCTCATACACGTTCCAGCGAATGTTGGACGAATACAGCATGTGTGCGGAGGTACTCCTCGATCGAGAGCGTCGTCGGACTTGTGCTGTGCGAGTGATCTAGCTAGAGTCTCGCTGAGCCTATCTTCGTTGTCGTCGCGGTCTACGCGCAGATGTTATATCTGTGCATGCGGAGTGATATCGCCGAATGTCGGCATGATGAGACAGGAGTGTTGGGAGTATAGTGAAAGTATATGCATGGTGACGTTCAGTATTAGGTGGATGTATGAGTATAATATAGTTAACGCTTGTTTAGACAGCATGACAAGTCGGAGATTGTTCTAGCGTGGATAGGATTATGCTACGGATTACAGGATCGGCGGTCTGGATAATATATACCACTCATTGTAATATTAACAATAGTAGCCATCATGGACGTTGGTATACGATCAGTTTACAGTGATGTCATGATGCCGGACAGTGCGGTGATGTCGTGTTGTAGCTGATAGCTATAGCTAGTAGCTGGAGCTGATGGTACGCTGAGCATGAGCTGGCGAACGATTTATTACAATCTTCTCGGAGTGAGACAGTTGACATGGAGAAGTGAGAGAGGGGAGAGTATGAAGAGAGAGAGAGAGGAATTATAGTGAGATCGTTGATGTGTATTTTATGGCTGATGTTTAATGTGAGTGATCAGAAGATAATAGTAATGATCGATGTAACGAATGCCGTGGATAGATAAGAGCAGATATACATGGTCATACACGCGAGAGCCCATATGCTTATAGTGGTATGTATCGTATGTGCATTATATGTAGGTTCAGTCTTATGGCATAGTCAAGACTGTAATACGATGATCATGCGCTGAGTACAGGTGATGTACAGATGCGGATTCAGTATATATGTCACTATCTCAGCTATGATGTTATTGATAGTATTTAGTGTAGTGAAATCCGTTGGAACTGGTAGCTGATAGCTTGGTGTGTGTCGGATAGTAGAGACGTGGGTGGCTCAGGTCGGATGTGGTAGGGAGCAACAGTTATAGTTGGAGAAATTGGATAACAAAGTGAGACAAAACGAAATAAGGTAAACGAGGTGTGACTAATCTTGGTGTGTATACGATGTTGGATGTGCAGGAGTGAGAGCGATGTATTGAGAGGAGTGGTCGTTGTGAGCGACTATGAGTGCTTCTATCTAGCAGTGTTCTGTGCACCGGGACGATCAGTGGAGTGCTATCATGAGCTAGAGAGATTGCGTTGGTGCAGAGTACAGATCTATTATGGGATTAGGCTATCTTCACAAGATACGATCTCGACGTGCTGGAGAGATGAATATCTTGATGAGTATGATATGGTGCTGAGTGCGCGCTATGACTTCAGTGTCTGATGAGTGGTAGGATGCGTTGCGTGGGCTGTACTGGTGCAGATCTACTGGATGCAGACTCGCGATAGCCATATGTAGATGCATGAGACATGTCACGATATGATCTGGCTGATTTGTTTGCTGTATATAGATTAGCGGATGATTTTACTTTCAGTGGATTAATGTACGTGTAGCTCTTCTGGAAGAGGTAAATTTAAGTTGTAGTGTTGTCCCACGTGTGATAGTAGTAGAGTCGGTGTGATCTCTCAGCGTATGCGGTGACTAGATAGTAGTAGGGTATAGATTACCAAAATAAGTGTGGACACATATGTCATAAGATGTGCTAAATTCGCTCGGGTTTATATAATTTATATCTTTCTAATAAGGTTTAATAAAAGAGAAAAATATAAAAAAAAGATTTTTTTTAAAAGAAAAAATAATTTAGAAAGCTGTGAGACATGGGTGGCTATCGGTGATCCGGAATGTAAGCCAAGGGGTGGGCGAAATTAGGAAGAGTTTGTTGACGCGACTGCCCTCATCTAGATTGATGGTAGGTATACCGACTTAGTTGAGAGGAGATCTGCACTCTCTGGAGGTTGCCTAGTAGCGATATGTTGGAGTAGAGATCTTCGAGAGCTGGCATAGGTAAGATGCGAGCGACGGTGGGTCTCTTACTGCGCTAGATGTCTGACGTGGGTGCGTGGTTAGAGAGTGGCTTCTATGGAGAGCAGGTCCGCGATATAGCTGAGAGCTATTATGTGTGGTGCGCTGGTGACATCGTCTCGGTAGATGTTGTCGATAGAATCTGTACGTGACTGGTATCCGGCGCTGAGTCCCACTATTCTCACGCCTGCAGCGAGCGTATACGTTGACAGGAGAGCGTCGCATGTACAGGCGACGAGTCTGATGTGCTTATGTACGTATAATTGTTAGTCATTCTAAGTAGGGACGTGGCAGTTACTCTATCTTCGTTAGTTACGGATATAGAGATAGATGATTAGCTGCGTGGTGATGTGGATGATATTGATGATAGGTTTGGCGTATGTTGGCTGTGGCGTACATTCAGTCTAGGATGGATTATAGTGCGAGCGCGATGTATCTGCGTGATGATGTTGAGTCAGTGTCTGCCGTGCGTGTAATAGATAGAGCAGCAGAGTGTGCAGATGTAGATATGCGCATTGAGATATCTGCTCTATGCCGCACGACTGTGCAGCTCAGCTGGCTGCTAGATGGATGCTCTACATGACATACGATACTGGTAAGTATCTCATAGCATCGCGTGTGTGATGAGTATATATGTCGTTGATGCGCGTGAGGCGTTGTGTAGACATATAGCTCTACGTGCATACTGATGGACGGCACGGGTTGTCATCTGATACGATGTAATACGTGGGTGATATAAGTAGATTAGTGTTGTACATGCTGAAGTTATTAGTGATAGTGTGAGAGCTCCACTAGCAAGTGAGGACTGGAGTTGATCGTATGGTTAGTACCGCGGCATTATGTGAGTCGTTCAGGAAAGTGTTCTCATGGAGTAGATGTCGTATAGTACTTCGATACTACTAGGTTATGTCATTGTCTGAGATTATTATCCGTCGCTACGAGGATAGAGCGTTAATCATAATTGAGGATGATAGGTATGACATGTAGGATATCGACAGTGCGCTGATGCTTAGTTCATCAGATCTGATGGCGAGTTCTTAGACAGCGTTCGACCACAGTAGTATTTATAGCGAGCGGTATGAGTGCTATAGTGAGCTACTGTGTCACGACGTAGCTGAGACTTTATCAGGTACGACTGTGCTATCGGAGTCGTTTGCTGGTGTGCGAGCTAGTAGATGGATGCTTCCGAGTGACGTGCAGCGAGGACATTGAGAGTTGCCGTCAGTGATGTCGTCGACTTTACGATCATGATGATGAGTAGTATAGACAGATATCATGAGATGTGTATTGAGAGATGATCTGATGGACGAGCCGGAATGTTAGTATGAATGAGGTTTGAGTATGATTTAAGAGTCATCTGCTACGTCTGAGTAGTCAGGGTAGCTGATGTCGTATCCGGCTTGTGATGGGACACGATATGTGACATATGTGATTGCGAGTGGTATCTTCGTATGTGTGGTGTGCGAGTGTAGTGCTGATATATATGATAGAATAGAGTATTATGTGAATGGCATTGCGCGCTCGGGCTGCGGACCTGTAGAGTGATTCTGTTATACCAGCCACAGTTCTCAGTATGATACTGTACTCATCATGATCAGTGCGTATAGCGAGTCGGTCGTGGTGCGGAGTCGAGTTCGGTTAGTCTGGGTGGACGGCTACTGTTTAAGCTCAGAGTGTAGAGCTCTAGTTAGGGGATGTCGACTGTTACAGTGGGTGCAGGAGAAGGTGCATGCGTGAGTCAGGATCATGCTGTGTCTACATGCTTTGATAGTCTAGTCTACTTAATCTGGTTTCGCTCTGTCGTGAGATTCTTATGTTCGATGGCGATGTGAGTTTATGATTGACGTTAATCATTCGTACTACGTACGGAGGCATTGGGTTTTGCTAGTAGAAGTGTATATCTGCCGATAGTTATATGACGGATGGATAGTAGTTTGGGATACGCGGTGTGCGTCGTGATTGTTTAAGCTATTAATATGTCAGTGGCACATGCTAGGTGTTGAGCAATAGATCTATGGAGGCTTGCGCGTAGATATCTAGACTACGTATTCTTACTGAATTTGGATGAGATTCGATCGTCGGAGGAGGTGCTGATCAGTGTGGATGCGTATTACGTATGATCGTGGATACGATTGAGGTAGTTAATGAGTGCGAGTGGGTTCTCACTATTCTGAGTTGTATTAATGCGGTGTGTTGCGCGTACTAGGGTGCGTATATGCATGATGATTCACGTGTGACGACGTAGTTACGGTAGCAACACGACGCTTGTGAGATTCTTGATGGTGCTTTTGATAGTAACCATTAGAGAGTGACTCGTCGATGGCGTATTGTAATGTAGTACTTAAGCTGGTTCTGGGTTTCTGGTCGCCATTTAGTGTGGTAGAGTCCAGTATCGTGGTTGCAGGGAATTGTGATAGGTGTGAGAGTATATGTCGTTGGAGATATGTAACAAACAATTATAAATATTATATCTATGTGCTGGGTGGATTCGGAAGACGCTTGAATGTGGATCAGCGCTAGTCCTTTAGTTATGGTCTCTGATTATGAGTCGTATAGTGTGCTGTTCTAGTAGTGGAGATAGCGGATGTTATGATTCCATGCGATATATAGCTGACAAACGGGTCGTAGACGTGTTTGTGATACGTGAGATATTGTCTCAGAGTCAGCAGTTGTCAGACGTTATATGAAGAGGCGATTGTTGTGGTTAAGATCTGCGCTCGCTATTAGCAGATGTTGTGTGTCCGAGAAAGTCTATTAGTTTTCACTGATTAATAGATGATTGAGGTCTTATGTGAGGCAGACTATGTAACTATATGTTGAGTCTTATGAGTAGAGCACATGTGTTCACACGTGATGCGAGGCAGGAGCTACATGGACGCAAAGAGAGCAGTATGAGGGCCATGTGCGCTGACCCGTTGTGCGTGATATTTAATGGCTACTATCGTATTGCTAGTGGAGTTGATGACGCGTCGAGCCCAGTTTGAAGCAGGTTCTGCTGAGGTTGCGCGATGCCTTGTGTGTAGATTAGCATCAGGCACACTGCAGCGTGTGGAAGTTCGGTGTTGCACAGGTGGGTCATGAGGTTGAGTGGACGTCAAGCGTGCGTCACTGTCTTGCCTAATAGAGTTCACGATGGAGTTGAGATGTTGATAGATAGTAGTAGGTACGTGTAGAGATTGACAGATTCTGTTGATTTCTCGCAGCTTTCTCTATAACTATCGCGGATGACGACAGCTATCAGGTCGTGCTCTTCGTCTCGAGGTAGTGGAGATGGGATGAGGAGATCAGTCTTGTGTATTAGTCGGTACTGATAGTTATGGCTAGAATGATGACGTGCACGCGTGCAGAAATCTGGGTTTTGGAGTGGAGTATTACTCGGCTCATAGGCTTGTCGGAGAGTGGTCTGTATAGAAGTATGATGATTATACACGTACTTTGAGGAGACCTGTTATGCAGTCACTTGGGGCTAGTATGCGTGACGTTGTGCTGAGATGTGTGCGCGTCAGTCACTGGTAGTGGAGTAACTGAAGTTGTGTGATGTGCAGTGTGCGATGTATCCGTATTTGATGACGATTAGTTCATAGATGTGCTGATGGCTGCGAGAGTTGTGCTCGTGAACGACAAGCTGAGAGGGTCTGCGTGCTGCGTCTTGTATAGATTTGGAGGTCATGTGGGCTTAGGGTATTGGATTCGCGATGTATCGTGCGTGTAGATATAGCGTGGTATAGCGGGATAGAGGGTGATTGTCTTCTGCATGATACGAGTTAGTAGCGTAGTGCTGTGTTGATTCTGACTGAGTATCGCGGTGTTTTGTATTGCTGTGTCGTAGCGCTCGATATGATGGGGAGTAGGGTCGATGTGAGACGTTAGTGTAGATTTCGAATATAGTGTCTGTTAGAGGAGCACGTTGCGCTTGTTTATCAGCTGAGTCAGGTTGATGTATAGACGTGAGTTGGAGAGGATGTTAAGCAGCTCGATCGTAATGCATAATTAGTCGAGAGTGATCGGTGTTCTATGTTGGTAGTGGATAGTCAGCTGATCATTGACGCGATGGAGGCAATGGTTGACATCTACGATAGAGTTATTGAGGTTATTCCAGCTGATCTATCTTGGTAGATGCTGGTCTATCCTAGAGTGATATATAATTCCGCGATCGAGCTATATATGATAGAGTAGAGAAGCTAAATGTAGCCGGCACCGAGGGATATGAGTGCGAGGTTCTAGCAGATCTGTGATCTCGGATCAGCGTGAGGAGACTATAGCGATCAAAGTACAGATAGAATATAAGGAGGGGATTTAGATGTTTCTCACTCTGAACTAGAGTTCTTCATGTACGCGTAGCGGTGCTTATGGGGCAGGTCATGACGGGTCGTAGGTGATGGGGACGTGATTTGGAGTCGGTAAGGCATTCGGTGGTTAACATGACAGGTACGCGTCTGGAACGCGAAATGTGACCGCCGTAGTGTATAGACGAACGTTAATGGCGAGTGAGTGATAAGCGGTGTCAGGCTAGATCTTCGTGTGAGCTAGTATAGATGCAGTTGTATTGTACGGATTATTAGCCCAGAGTTCGTGTGCGCGCGATATGCGTGCAGTTCGTATTCGACGGTGGTAGAGACTATCACAGTGTGCGTGATGTGAATGTCTTCTCAGCCCCATCTCTGCGAGGTACGATGATGGTAATGACTCACAGACTATATATGAGCGATAAGCATTGTTACGTGCGAGTGTGCATCTGCGGATGCGCTGCAGATAAGTGTGATATCATTGACTAGATATCATGCCGTACTCATTAGTTATGGTGCGTGGATTCGGAGTAGCAGCTCTGCTAGTAGGCTTGAATGTTGTCCGCATCAGTAGACTAGCGTTCGTGCATATCGAGGGTGGGTCTTGATACCGATGAGACGTGTCGCGGTCAGCTGTCTCGTTGCCCCTCTATCTATCACTATTTGCTTATAGCGCTGTGATTGACGATGAAGTCATGCTGAGAGCTTGCAGACAGTGTTCACATGTTATATTGTCGAGTGTGTGTGGATAAGGGTAGCGATATGGATTTTAGGCTGGTACGCAGCTGAGTATATCGCCGTAGGTGGTCGAGGAGACGTATTTGATTGGAGACGACAGAGGTATAGGTGGATGATCGTGCGACAGATGAGTAGAGCGCGGTGTCGCAACACATAGTGATAACGCAGTGTCTAGCTCTACAGTCGCGTTGTGTTGCATAGGACCAGATTCGTATATCATCTATGGTGATAATCGATATTTGGTCTTCTCGGTGACTCGGAGTGATCAGATGATACTATGTCGCTTGAATTGGTGTAGATGGTTCGCTAAGTCGTGGTGCACGTTAAGGTATGATAGTATATGAATCGATGTAGCACTTGTGGTGCAGATACGTAGAATGAGCTGTTATGGATAGTTTCAGCGGACAGATGTATCGATGTGATAGAGTGTGTTGAGCATGCAGTTATATATGAGTGTGCGTGAGTGGACGCTATTGGGACCGGCGCGTTTTGAGTTATGCTAGCGAGGGAGGGCAGATGTGTGTAGAGAGTACGCTTATCATTAGGTTGCGTAGGAGTTGCTGGTCGCGACCTGTCCTGAGTCTGGTAGTAGCTAGCGTGTAGATTGGAGTGTAAGTTCATCCGTTCGCGATAGGAGAGCAGCAGTATCGTGGACGATGTAAGACGAAGTATGTAGTGTAGCTAGCACTATACGACGCATGATACGCGCGCGGAATTGGATGTTAGAAGAGATGCGTGTCGAGGAGAGTGGCCGTGGATGGCTATGGTCTCTGCGAGCGATAGCTGGAGTCTGTAGTGTGAGATACTTAATGGGTAGGCATTTGCTATTATGTTCAAGATAGTGACTATATGTTGTCGACGCTGTAGCTGCTAGTAGATACGATCAGGAGATCGACGAACTGTTATAAGACGGAGATAGTAGTCGGACGGAGTCACAGTGTCAGATGATGTTCGCAAGAGTTGTTGTGGCAGATGTGTTATGAGTGGTGTGTAGATGTGTTTGTGTGCACTGTGTGATGATGACTGCGCTATATGAAAGGGATTAGAGGCGTCGTGGATGTAGTGGTGATATGTGAAGGAGGAGAATGGATGAGCGCATGGATTGCGTAGCATATGACACATCAACATCTTAGAAATATCGCTAGGACTGCCTGGCTTGGCGAACATGTTGTGAGTGAATCTGTGTGCATGGTAGATGTGTAATAGTGAGAGTTGAGATCCTATCTTCAGTTGTTGAGTCGTCTGGTACGAGGAGGGTGATAGGAGCTGGTATAGTAGTAGCGTGAGCCTGTGGTTGAGGATATATTGGGAGACGAGGCGTTTATATGGACGCGTTTGAGATGTGATCATATCGGCGGGTATACGAGGTGGTGACCTCACTCGAGCGTTGTCATGGTACTGTGCTTAGCGTTCGGCTTAGTAAGTATCTGGGATTTTGGATGATGTGATGCGTTATGGCAGCGCGATATTCTTGTGTATTGTTAGTTCATTATTATGATAGAGCAGATGATGCGGGCCTATCTTCGTGTTATGTTGAGAGAAGACTAGTTCTGACTCTATATATCACAGTCTAGATATATCGTGGATCCACATATATCGATATTTCGTGATAGCGAGTGTGTGTACGAGCTCTGGGTATACGCGCAGTAGCTGATAGCAGTTGTGAGTACTAGAGTGTGTGACTACTGTACCGGTACAGGATGCTGAGCTCTGTGATGTCGTAGGCGCTATTAGTCAGTAGTATGCGCGAATGATCTAAATCGAAGCCTCATATGGGCGAAGAGAGCTCATGAGGTCAGTACCACTGCAGTTCTGCGACGTTGCTCGGCGCTGCTGTGTATATTTATGTCGGACATATATAACAGTGACGCTGATACGTAGCGTCGTGCTGAGTACGTAGTTGTGGTGAACGTGTAGGTATGATAGATATGTTGTGCTTTTTGAGATGTATACTGCATTGTCGCTGTCGGCATTATGACGCTGTTGCTGATATGTGATGACGCTGATGTGCTGATATGAGAGATTCTGTCTTTCGTAGATGGTGCTGATCGTATTCACTCAGGTCGAGCTTGGTGGATGTAGTGTGCGATCGCGATACTAGGAGTTGCGTCGCCTACGTGTAGCTGGAGACGCACGCTCTGGAGGTTGTCAGTAGTGTGTCTGTTCGTGGCCTAGTAAGTGCACGTAAGCAGTGTAGATCTCAGTGATTGGCGAGATTAGATGCTGTGTGCGATTACGTAAGACTGTATGACGACTCTGGATCGAATGATAGACTATGTTTGGTTGTAACGTGCTGAAGGATTATTCATGTCTAGAGATGGAATATACTTGCTCAGTGCAGAAGCATCGTCGAGCTTAGCTGTCTAGGAGATCGTGTGAGTATCGATGAGAGGCATTAGCTTGCAGGTCGCTTCGACTCGGTATGAGATGGATAGCGTCGTGATTACATGTGTCGATGCCATGACGTGGTGCGCGTCGACGTCTTTCAGATGTGCACTCTATGGACAATTTGCATGTGTGAGTATCTGAGTACGTATGATATATCCGCGAGATAGGTATCTTGAAGTCTCAGTGACACATGGGTCAGTTACTAGACTAGATTAATATAATGACATGGGCTGATGTCAGATCTAATATGTACGACGGACTATACGTTAGGGTGGCCGTGAACGTATCTATGCGTAGCGCTGATGTGTGCGGTTATAGGAGTAGTGCTGCACGTGCAGTCTAGGGCCGGTGATTCAGCATCAGTGTGAAGGATGAGTGTTGAGTCAGGATAGTAGGCTATTCTATGGTACTATATTGCATGAGTAGTATATAGGGTCGTTTATGTCAGCGAGAGAGTCACGTATGATATCTACTACATCTGATTGTGTGATATGCTTTATGGTGACTGTCACTCATTTACGAGCGCATCACTGCGTATCTAGGACGTGGTGCGAGTAGATTGGTCTCTTATTGATCAGCATAGCACTCACTTGTAGACGGCATAGTGAGATGTTGGTAGATTATATTGATCGCAGATTGGAGACTCTCAATCGTGCCGAGGATCTATAGTACGAACTGGTCACCGTGCTATTTTGGAGTTGTGGATACGTGCTTCTAGTATGAGCTTATGTTACGCAGACGTGTATATAGTGAAATGAAGACTAGAGTATTCGTTCTTAGTATCATGCGTGATGTGATCATAGAGTATTGACGATCAGGTCGGTCAATAGGTTCAGCGAGCTGCAGAGATGTGATACGATGTGGTCTAGAGCGCAGGTTATAATCGTAGAGACGATGTCGTGAGGATACAGCGTGGTGTGTCATGCAGCGTATCTAGTCGCCGAGACGAGATATAATATCGCTGCTCTATGCGCACGAGACGCGAATGCTGGTAATCAGATATAGTGCCGGATGTGACGTTTGGTGTAGGATGCGGTCGCAGTGGAGATCATAGATCTATATTAGTTATATGCTAGTTAGGAGGTACGATAGAGGTGATGTATCGAGTGGCGTCTGATATCAGAGATGCACGCTGCATGATAGTTATAGTTCACAGAGTCGAATAGATGAGTGTCATATAGCGTTTTGGTCGATACATGCGGTCAGGATAAGTCATTAACATAAGGTAGAGTGAGGGCTGATGCGCATGAGAAGTGCGTAAGGTTATTATAGAATCTATGATTAGAGTGATGTAGAGTAGTGGATTAGTAGTATAGTAGTAGCATTTTATAATGATGATTTATATATATATATAATAGTTATATATAGATATATATATATTATATAATAGTATAGTATATGATAATCATTATTTTATGTATATATAGTATATATATAGTCTATGTCACGTTTTCATTAGCGTCATATGTATTCAGCTTCTAAAAACTATTAAATGCTGCAGCACAAGTCACGGATCAACATTTTTGGAATGAGCGCGTGAAAGAGTTAGTACTGAAACCATCTTGTTTAAAAAAAAATAACGTAGGAAAAAGCGATTTTAAAACAAGTTAATAAATTAACAAAAAAATTTAAACTTTTTTAATTAACGTAACCGTTCACGTTGGCCCTTTAAATAATGTGGTGTTGGTACAACTAAGAATACCCAAGGGTATACGCCACCGATGGCAGGAGTTGGGGTCTCTCGGCTTCCTGGGACTATGGGGTAGGATTATTTCCCCCCCTCCGGTGAAGGTCTCCGGAACTCCCGCTCTTTGGTATTTGGTGTCGCGGGGGTCCCTTCCGCCCCTCCCTACGGGGTATGGAAAACATCCCCCTATGGTTCCCCCGTCGGCTCGAGCCCCTAGTGTGCGTATATATATATACTATATATATATATATATATATATATAATATATATATATATATATATATATATATTATATATGTTATATTTTATATATATAGTAATATTATTATATATATTATATATAATATATAAAGTTTTACATTTTGTGCACGTGAAAGAGATTCAAACCCTTATGACCCAGTTATAATGAACTGTTTTTAGAGAGAAAATATTTTTTTTAGAGATTTTTCATTTAACACGAATATTTTATTGTTATTTATTACATTAGATTATGCTCAATCTTTAAACCCAATTGCTTAAATTTTAACCGCTGATGTTTCCGAAAAATGTATTCCTTTTTCACTGTATATTAATAGTTTTTAAGATACATCTGACGGACAATCCAAACGCTGGCCATATACTATATATAAATAGTATTTATAGTATAGTATATATAGTATATATATTTATAATATAAATATATATATATCTATATATATATCTATATATTAATAATATATATTAATATATATATAGTAATATATAATATATATATATATAATATATATATATATTATATATATTGCTTAATTTCCACGGTCCCAGCCGATTTTCATGAAATGATTAAATGAAATAAACCGTAATGAACAACAACAACAACAAAAAATACCTTAAAAAAAGTTATGAGGTCCCAAAATTTCATGTTTATAACTTTTGTTTGTGGAGGAAATTATCAAAAAATAACGACATGAACCGATTTTCATGAAACTTACATGAAATGTTTGAAGTGAATTGTTATGAAAGATAAACGTAAAATAAAGTAACAGAAATGACCCTGAAAAAAAGTTATATCGTCTCCTAATTTCTTACTTATAATACGTGAAATTAAATCTTACTAATTTTTTCACTAGTTTTATAGCTGCTTCTTTTCTGTATTACTTTCCCAGCACTCACGGGTCGGGGGTAGCCAATAGTTTTATAGTTGCTTCTTTTCCGTGTTACCTTCCCAGCACTCACGGGTCGGGGGTACAGAGGGCTGAGCCCCATAGACAAATGTTCGTGTGCTATGTATTTGTCATATTGTAACCATATTTTTTATTAAGGGTCATTTCTCAAATTTTTTTTTTTTTACGTTTTTCCTTCATTTCAGATCATTTTAAGCATTTCATGTAGTGTTGGCCGAGCACCGAAATTTTGCGCACCGCACCGCACCTCTAAATTTTAAAAATTGCACCGCATTGGTATTCTGAATTTGTGCGGCGCACCGCACCAAAATGAGTGCACCACGCACCGCACCGCACCGCACCTGGCACTATATGGCCCTGAATTAGCAGTGAAGGTGATTTTACATAGGGAATAAAGCTTCGAGTAAAGTGGAAAATCTTCACATATAAACTTAAACATTTCTAATTTCAGATTAAATTAAAATTTAATTAAATATTTAACCTTAATATCAAAACTAGTATTGTCCTGTGCAATATAAGATACTTTCATTACTTTTCATATATATCTAATTTGAAAAGTAAAATACGCAATAGATATATTTCATGAAAATTGTTCTTCTGAGTCAGACAAAATGTACCCCATCATCCAAACGTGCCTGAAAAATACACACATTTTGCTTAAATGTTATTTTATGAAAAAAGAAAACTGCTCAAAATATCTAGAAGTAAAAAAAAATATCGTTGATTCGATACTGAGGATAAAATATCGATATATCGGCTGAAAAAATATCATCGATATTTTTTCGATACTATCGAAAAGCAATATCAATATCGATATATATCGGTCCTCTTGCGGCATCCCTACGGGGCAAAGGGTCTATATAATAGCGTCGGGTGGGATGAATAAGGGACTCTTAACCTTAGAATGCGGACATGCGGTCTTTTATACCCCACACCTCCTCATTTTTATTCCCCCATTCGTAACTTTTAAGGGAAATGGGTAATGACTCCACAAATGCAATGTCTTTCAGACTTCAGTCTGCTTCGAGCAGTTGAAGTGTGTGGGGGAGTGTTTTCGTAGCTCTAATGGTTTTTGAGTGAACGTTATTTTGGGGTTATCGGGACCCAATGACAGGGACCATGTGTGTAATATATAAATATACATCTTAGTTTCAACGTTGAATATTGCCAGTGATTTTCCATTATATATATATATATCAGAGCTGGGCGTTGCGCCACCAAGTTGCGCCTATGGCGCACTATCAATTCGTAGCGCATAGGCGCAACAATTTTTAAAAAGGCGGACTAAGCAAAAGGCGCACAGCCAATTCTGTGCGCCTATAGCCGCGCCTATGAACAGGAACAAAGCATTTTTTTTACCCTTAAAAGTTAGAACTTAGAAGCTTGGCAAACTTGTATCATTCTAAAAACCAGTGTAAAACATACTATATATATATATTTATATATATATATATATATATAATATATATATATATATATAATATATTAATATATATATATATATAAATATATATATATATATCTATATATATATATATATATCTTATATATATATAATATATATATATATATACGGTATTCATATATATATTAAATATATATATATATATATAATATATATATATATAATATATATAATAATATATATATATATATATATTATATATATATATATATATATATATTATAACTGGTTAGTTAACTACAAATAAATTGGCATCTATGCTCTGAAGATTTTCAACTTCTGCAGCGAGGCTCGAGCTGAACTCCTAGGTCAGGGGAAAATAATGGATCACAAGGACATGGCGGAGGAAAGGATCGTGTAGATTAGTTTAGCGGAGTTTTTAATTACAAAAAGGTATAATAAGTTTTGTTTTTCTTCCTTTATAAACAGCATGCTTTTTATTATCGCACTAAATAGTTTACTTTAGCATAAATTTAGCGAAACATCACTGGCCAGGCGAACAGTCGCAGGCGCAAAGGCGCATAGGCGCATAGGGCTAAGGCGCATTGCAGTTTGATGAGAATATAGGCGCCATAGGCGCTAGCGCATAAGGTCCGGCGGCTCGAATGGCGGCAGGGCGCCACCTCAAAAAAATTAATAGGCGCGCCTCAGCTCTGATGATATATATATTATATATACTTTATAAATATATTGAATATTATATCTCCATTCATAGTTATATATATATAAGTATAGTATATATATATATATATATATATTAATATATATATATATTATTTATCTTATATATAGTATATATATATATAGGTATCTACTTAGCTGAGGTGATAAACTTACGTAACTATTACATTTCAACTATAAATTTTATAATTTTACAAAAATGGTATCAAAAAATTCTTTGGAAGTTTTTTGTAGCTGGTTAGCCTTATATTCTAAATGTCTGCTTTTAAAAAAAATATGAAAAAAAAAAACGCTAGGAAAAATGTAATTTTATGGCTTTTTTTGATTCGTGTAGGGATGAAGAATAACGGTCGAAATGGTTTCAACCTTTCGATACATCGATATTTAATTAATTATGCGATATTATAATATTTTAACCCTTTAATAACGAATCTCAAATTTTTATAAAATGTCCATAAGGAAATATGAAAATTAAATAATAATATTTAAAATTAATTAAAAACCAAAAAGCATATTTACAAATAATATTTTTAGTTTGTATAACAGTAAATTATCAAATATAACAAATGAATTTAATTTTTTTATTTATAGATATATATAATATATATATATATATATATATATATACTATATATATATATATTATATATACTATATATATATATAATAATATATATTGTGTATGTTGTAAATATATAGAATTCTTGAATTAGGACAACTGTCAAGTGACAAAGTACCTCTCATTTTGAGACCGAAATTTTCTGTTCAAAAAATTTCTAAGTTCAGAAAAGTAAGTTTTTTAAGAAAGATCCGCGTGACGTAATACTCACCGTCAGGATTATCCGCGCTACTATACTGTGAGTCATTGGACTAATTTTATCGAATAATAAGAAAGATACCATGGTAATATAATATTGTGTTATGGTTGTAAAGTATATAGAATTATATATATATATATATATATATATATATATATATATATATATTCACGGCTCAATAGGGGGCTCGAGCCGACGGGAAAGAAGGGGGGCCGTTTTCCATACCCGTAAGGGAGGGGCGGAGGATACCCCCGCGACACCCAAATACCAAGAGCGGGGTTCCGGAGACCCTCCCCGGAGGGGGGGAAATAGTCCCTACCTGTCGTTCCCTGGAAGGCCGAGAGACCCCGACTCCATCCATCGGCGGTCTACCCTTGGGGTACACATTTAGTTTTAAAAAAAATATATAATAATGTTGTTTTAAACTAATGCGTACCAAGGGTAGACACCCGATGGCAGGAGTCGGGGTTCTCGGCCTTCCTGGGGACGACAAGGGTAGGACTATTTCCCCCCTCCGTGGAGGGTCTCCGGAAACCCCCGCTCTTTTGTATTTGGGTTTCGCGGGGGTTCGCTCCGCCCCTCCCCTACGGGGTTGGAAAACGTCCCCCTTCTGTTCCCCGTCGGCTCGAGCACCGCTATTGGCCGTGATATATATATCTTATATATAATATAATATAATATATATATATATAATATATTATATATATATATATATATATGATATAATAATATATATATATATATATATATTAGTATAATATATATATAATATATATAACTATATAGTATATATATATATATATATTATATATATATTATATTAATAGATATATATAATATATAAATTTTAACTTGACGGGGTATGGTACATAATATATAGTAATGCATATATGCCTATATATATATAGGTCAGCATCCCGAAAAGTTCAGGCATGTAACTAAAAAACTATAACCGGTACACGAAAATAAATATCTTTTATTATTGGACAATACTAAAAGCCGAATTAAAAAAAAAATAAAAAAAATAAACGCTTTTTAAAAAAAGTAAAATTGTAAAATTTTGAAAATTTACAGTTTTTTGATAAATCAAAGATGGGGCTTACTCCCGACGAGTGAAGACGGAAAGTTGCAATGTTGAATTTTTTCTTTTTTAAAACGGAATACCCCCGGGTAAACAAGAACGGTAGAGAGAGTCGGGGTTTTTCGGCCTACCGGGGGACGACGGGGGGAACTTCGTCCCCCCTTCTGTCCCTCCGTCGGCTCAAACCCCCTAATAAGGATATAAAAGCAAAAAATAATATTTTCTTAGCACTATTATATAAGCGACATTTGGCAACTTTTCTCTCGAGCTGCAGCGCTTTACGTCTTTCAAGTCAATTAGAGCCTGCACTTTTTACTAATATTAATATGGAGTTTTTAATAAATATTAGAATAATTAATTTTTTTTATTTTTAGATTTCTTTGTTAAAATGTGCCTTAATAAATGATTTTATTTTCGTGTATATGTTATAGTTTTCTAGTTACATGCCTGAACTTTTAGGGATGCTGGCCCTATATAGTATATATTATATATAATATATATATATATATATATATAATATATATATTAGTATATATTATATAATATACTATATATATAATTTTATATTATATATATAATATATTATATATAGTGCCGTAGGCCTTATCCTACCTATATGGAGATACGTACGTTATCGTAAAAGTTTACGTTTACGTAGATCGATTTATATATGGCGTCTGTCTCTCTCTCTCCTCTCTCTCTCTCTTTCTCTCTCTCTCTTCTCTTCTCTCTGCTCTCGCTCTCTCTCTCTCATCTCTCTCTCTCTCTCTCTGCTGCTCTCTCTCTCTCTCTCATCTCTCTCTCTCTCTCCTCTCTCTCTCTGCTCCTCTCTCTCTCCTCTTCACTCTCTCACTCTCTCTCTCATCTCTTCCTCCTATATACATATATTATATATAATATATATATATATTATATATATATATATATATATATATATATATATATATTATATATATATATATTATATATTAATTATATATTATATGGTTTTAAGATTTTTATTTAAGTTTTTTTATTTCTATGGTACGAAAAATAATTTATTTTATAAATCTTTTTTATAATTTTTTATTTATTAACTACGTTGGTATATTTCCAACATCACAGTTATAATACTACTATGGTTGTCGAAGTTGAATCGTTGATAAATTAATCGTTAAAAAGAAAAAATTTAAATCGAAAGTAATTATTTTATACCGATTATATATATAATCGGAAAAAATTATCAAAAACAAACATCGATGGTGTTATCCCTAAAAAAACGCCGAAATTAGTCAAAAAAAATTTTTTCGGAGCGTAATTTTTCAAATTTTTACTAATATTAAAAAAAATATCATTAATAATAATAAGTTAATTCGGTAAAAAAAAACTATCAAGAAAATTTTTTTTTGATACCATTTTTGTAACATTATAAAAAAAATTTTTATAGTTTTAAATGTAATAGTTTACGTAAAGTTTATTCACTC
>JABUQX010111394.1:0-20000 GCA_015478945.1 Trachelipus rathkii | reverse complement strand
CTAATTTAGTAATATATTAAGGCTTCGTTATAATTGGCATTTTGTTTTTATTTGTAGGTTAACACTTTGTTTTATTATTGAAAAAGAATCTGAAATTGTTTAAGTAAACTTTCTATATACAGTTTTGAATGTGATCTCTTTTCGATATTCGATGAATAGTTTCGGCGTCCTTAAACTGCTTTAAGAAAAGATGTGTAAAAATAATTACCCCCTACAGGATAAATCTGATTTACTTGTTGAAGCGTGTCATCTAAGCGAGTTTGTAGGGTACGTAAAATCTATCTAGAAAATTATTTGAATGAACGAAGTATTCTGTAAACTGAAGATGGATACAGCAGTCCTATGCACACATCTATTCTTACCCCTTTAGCGCCTAATGATTTTATATAAAACATAACTAAAAATTTACGTTTTTAATAAGTAGATTGACAGTGAGAAAGCCAAGTTTAGAATGTTTATCTTTATCTCAGTAACATTATAATCCTCATTGTTTGCAATGATTCTTGGAGTTTTAGGGAAATGGACTATATTAAAAAGGGTAAGAATAGGAGCAGAGTTCTGAGACGACGCTAAAGCTTCATAGAACAGTTTTTCACTGTCTTAGATAAACAGTTTTATCTGCACTGAAAAATTTGGAATGCCTAACGAAAATGATGGGAGGTTATACACAAGCAAGTAATTCCTCGGCAAAACAGAAAAACACACCAAACCAGATAAAAGAAACATACTGGTCTGTGCATTAATCTAATGCTAAGGTTCCGTATTACATGCCGTAAATGCGACCCACGCCGCTATTCTTCATACTCCTTTCTCTGCTGCTGTGCATTACACATCGAAATCACCTCTTCACGGCTTAAATAAGTATTATTCGGCAGCAACTAAGCAAATATTTCATGCCTTAGTGAAGCCACCTCACCAATGCAGATATTTCTACAGTAAAGAGTGCACACGAAACAGTAAATTACGCATTTAAAACCTTAGCCTTTAAAGAAAAGAAGCAGAATTTCTTGTTCCGAAATAATGTCCAATGTGATTACGATGGATAAAAAGTCGAAATTATTTTTAATGGAATTACGTCATTTCGTTTTACAAATATTACAAAAACGTCTCAAAGTATTAATTACAAAATCAAATTTATGAGCATAACTAGGAAGTGTTTTGCTAAACACATTTTAAATAAGAATTGTTTAAAATAGAAGTTAAAATCAATAGTATATTCATAACGGTAAGAAAGAAAAATCATCTTTATAAGGATATATATTATATATATATATATATATATAATATTATAATTATATATATATATACTATAATATATTATATTATATATATATTATATATATAATTTATATATATTATATATAATTATTATGATATATATATCTATATTATATATATATATTATATATAGATATTATATATATATATATATATATATATATATATAGATGGTGGGTAATATATTATATATATATCATATATATTTCAGGTTGGTGAATTTCTGATGTGGCAGTGGCCTTGAGACCATTTTACTTCTTTGGTGGGCACCATTAACGAATCGATTGAAGAGTTAAGTCGCAGCAGGAGCCTCAAGACACGAGTTCCAAGAACGTTTCTTCCGGATCTTTTTACAAGAGAAAACATTGGAATGAAAATAGTATCCAGAAAAATGAGCGGTAAGGATATTCTATCAATCACACTTCTAGGATGTAAAAACTACCCTAACTTTTTCAGTGTTCCTAACATTATAACCCGTTGCTATTGAAGATTGAGCAATAGGCAATTGTTAATCCTATCGGTATTAAAATTCCTCAATTTCACGTTTAAATAAGATACTCATCTCACATGCAAAAACAAATCTAATCAAAAACGCTCTTGAAAGAAGCGTGTGATGTCTTGGAATATTATTGACATTGAACTACAACTAGCGAAACCAGCGCGTGTTAATAAGTGTGTTGGTTAAATTGATCTTAAAGTAAATACAGAAACTCTCCTTGAAGATGTAAATTTGAAATCTGTGTTTCATTGATGCACGCAAGTGAATTGTCGATTGGTTCTTTCACGTGAGCCCTCCATTTATTTGGCTCATTATGCAACGAAAATATTTTTCGATGTCTTTGAGTAGACGCTGCTAAAAGATAAACTATTTCATTGTATTTGATTCTCTTCGTTTTCTGGGGTCGATAATTGATTGTTGCGAGGGTGATGGGCATCATATATCATGATAAAATAATACTGGCTGTCATAATATATATATATATATATATATATATATATATATATATATATATATTTATATAAATATATTATATATAATACTATTATATAATATATATGTTGCTGGTGTGTATGGTACTCCGACATATGACAGATTAAGAAAAGTTGCTGCCAAACCTATATGCATCGAAATTAATACTGACAGATTTTAATAAAAGTTTTCAGAAAATAATTTTCATACTGTAAAAAATAAATTAGTTGATTTTACGGTTTTTACCTATTCACAAATGTTACCTTTATATATCTCTATGTTAGGGAAATTTGCATATCTTAATTAGTGAAATCCAAAATGAATCTTCAATGTCTAACAATACATAGGAATCGAGGTGTTGTCAGCAGATTCATGATAAAAGGAAAGATATTGTAGAATAAAGTGAAGAATATATAAATAGATATAAAAAAAGTACTCTAATATAAGTTAGAAAAATTATCCTCTCTCCTCTTCTCTCTGCTCTGCCTCTCTCTCTCTCTCTCTCTCCTCTCTCTCTCATTGAAAACTTTATAACCCCTCATCCTCTTCTCTCTCTGCCTCGTCCTCTGAAAGTTTCTCACTTCATCTCTCTCTCTCTCTCATTTTCTAAAGACCAATTGCTGAAACAAACATCATTATATTGGTTAAACGATAAATCGTAATAAAAATACATTATATATGTTAGTTACTCAATGAAATAATAATTTATTTTATATTCATGATGGCGGCGCTTAACCTAATATAAAATTTGATATTATTTTATTTAATTTTTTCTTAAAAATTAGAAAGATTGCACCTTTCTCAGTTTTTGTCAATTTATATATACCTTATTATATATATATATAATATCATATATATAATAGATATATATATATATATATATATAAATATAATATAATAATATATATATATATATGATTTAGATATTATAGATATATATATATATATATATATATAATATATATATATTGGTAAGATTGTCGCTTGTTGATATTCCCTATATCATTTTAAACCGTTAAGCGCATACCTGGTTAGGTTAGTCTAAGTTAGTTACATTTGTTTACCAAAACCCATAATTTTTTGTTTTTTGTTTTTAGTGCTTTTGAATTTAGAGTGGTCTATTGTTTTTTTCGGCGTTCTTTCTAAAATAGGCATTAATAAGGATAAAAAGAACAGAGCCTTTCATAATCTGATTAAGGTCAACATTTTCTTTCTGTCGCCCCTAGAAAAACGATGAGATTTGATAGGGCATTAAATACAACAAAAAAAATATGAGATGTAAGTGTCGGGATTCTAAACCCAGATTTGATTTGTTAAATAATCTGCCCTAATTTTAGTGGTTGGAGTGCAATCGATGACAAGATATGATTGTAGTATCACATATATATATATAAATAATATAATATATATTTTAAATCTATATATATATTAATATATATAAATATATTATATATATATATATATATTATACATATATATATATATATATATTTATTATATATATATTATATATAATATATATATATTTGTGTGTGTGTGATGTGGGCTGTAAAAGAAAGAATTAGAAACCTCTAACCAACCATAGAATAGTACTTCTTTGAAAGTATTCTAGAGTAATCTTGAATGAATTTATTTAAAGAATTTTTCTTCACATTACTTAATCACTAACACTTTGCTTATTATAACAAAAAACTACCATTAGGCACTGTATGTGTTCTAGTGATTTTCAATCAGGGGACCAATTGATTTGCATAAGAGTATGATTGTGTTGTTTAGCAAAAATTGAATTAAGTAGTGAAGTTTTACTAACAATTTTATGGCAATATTTTCGTTGTTAGTTATTGGTTTTGTCGGATGTCGTTGTCGAACATATGCAGTATTATAGGAAAAGGTCTAATAGAAAAGGAATACTTTAATTGGGCAAAACGAAAACTATGAGAATAGTTTTGAAGAATATTGAAAAAAACGCCAGGAATGTATTTATGCTCACCCTCTTCACTTAAACAAATATTAACAGTGTTATTGAAAATTAAATGCAACACAGTTAAATTAGACCAAGTGTGAGTGTATTATTTATGGATTTTTTTTAGAAGAATTTAATATTAAGAGAAACATAGAGAGATATAGAGAATCAGAAATATACAGAAAATTCAATTAGTTAGATAAAACGATGCAATTTACATAAATGATAGCTTTCAAATTTTTTTTGTCATTGATCGAAAAAAAAATCATTTTAGCAAGGTCAGAATTATTTGCAGAAAAAGGCAAGAGTTCAATTTCGTAAAGGGGGTTTTAGACGGTCAGGGTTACCGTAATTGAGATCATTATCCTCGGAGTTGAAATGTTCTTTCGTGATTAGGATTGGTAAAGGCTCCTCCCCATTATCCTATTAGGTGAACAGAAAAAAAGGTCATGTTTACATCTTTTACAAACTTGGTGTGTCAAACGTTGCAAATTTTGTGTTCCTCTTTTTCTCACTTTTAGCAACTGGTTTTGTTTCCTGTCCTGGGTTAAAACTTTGATTTGATTTGGCCTCAACTCTGGACATGATTCCATTCCTTCCCAATTAATAAAACTTTCGTCAAACTACTTTTTCCGTAGTTTAGAGATTCACAGCACTCTTCAGCCAAGGTTTTTGCCCAAACTTTTGAAGCGAAGGAGCATGAATGATTTATAAAAACACAGCTCACTTGGGAGTCTTACTCTAATTGTGAGTGACTACATTCAGACTTGAGAATGATTGAGGAATTATTTTAGTAAGATTCCCCATCATCGTTTGACCTATTTAAAGATCATATTTCTCACACTTTTTTTTTTTTTTTTAAGGGTTTACGTATTATAATTTGTACCTAAAAACCCTATTTTTCATCTTTGGAGTACCAAGATGTTGTGCGAACACCACACAGTATATTATAATAATATATATATATAATATATATATAGATATATATATATATATTAATATATAAAATATAATAATATATAAATATATATATATAATATATATATATATATATATATATATATATATATATATATATTATATAATATAATATAATTATATATATATATATTATATATAGATATATATATATATATATATAGGCACTACTCCTTTAAAAGGAAGTTACCATTAAAGACATGATAGTTCGAAAATCGACAGAACTCTGCTCGTGCAGCCCAGCAGGGTCACGTGTTAGCTAAAACTTCCAATAGAAAGAGAGCAAGAGTTGCCAAAAGCTGCATTTTATTTTTATTTTAATTTTTTTTTTTTTTAGGGTCTCGGAGCCGACGGTTAGGACAGAGGGGGGGGACGATTCCCCCCCAGTCGTCCCCGATGAGCCGACTCTTTCCATCGTTTGCGATTTTAATTTTGCGTAGTCCTTTAGTTAAAAAAAAAAAATGGTTTTTGTTTTTTTTTGTTCTATTGTCTTGGAAATAATCGAAAAAAATCGATTACAGTCGTCGTCGATATATATCGGTTACTTCCTTGTAAAGGACAGTGTCCACACACACACACACACTATATATATATATATATTATATAGTATATATATATATGATATATATATATATATATATATATAATATATATTATATATATATAGATATATATAATATATATATATATATATTAACTTGTCCTTTAAAAGGAAGATTCAATTTTTGCATTTTCTGGGAAGAAAATTAATAAATTTAAACTATTAAGTAGTTTGAAATAGTTTTAATCCCAATATCATAAGTTTTTATTAAATCGCAAATTACTTCGCGATCCAATCAAGGCTACAGGGTTTATGTTAATTTTATTAAAGTCTTTTAAAGATGTAGGATACAAAATATTCATTTTTTTTCCTTTTTGCAAGAAGGAAATGAGGCAGTAAACGATTTCGAGCTTTACACTATTTTTATGTACGAAACTGAAAGGTGATGTTGTTTCATTCATATTTTTACATTGTACATAATAATAATAATAATATAATTAATAATAATAATAATAATAATAATAATAATAATAATAATAATAATAATAATAATAATAATAATAAATAATAATAATAATAATAATAATAATTAAAAATATATGAATAGTTGATGATATCACCTCCTTAATGGGAGATACTTTGAATCCAGCAGTTAATTAAATTTTCTCGTGATTATTATTATTATTATTATTATTATTATTATTATTATTATTATTATTATTATTATTATTATTATTATTATTATTATTATTATTATTATTATTGATTATATTTTATTATTATTATTTATTTATTGGGGATAGGCCTTGTCAGATGGATGCGTTGTGCCGCGAAGACTTGTCATCGCTTGACTTGGCATTTCATGCGGCGGTCGTTCTTCATTAATTATCTGTAAACACTCGCGGTGTTTATTCTAATTTCGATTTTGGCTTGAAAATTGCCTTTTCTCCTCTAACCCTCACCTATCTATAACGGAAACTTTGGTGTTTGAGTGTTCTGATAGCACACTTTACTATGTTCCTCTTTCGCCACTATCTTTAAAATTTCAGCCGTAGTGGTCCTTGTTTTGACGTTATTGTTTTGTGAATCTATTTCTCAGTTTTCAAATTTTTCACATTGTGGTTCAGGTTCTTACCAATCTGTATAATGAATCTGTTGTTTATTTATCTCCCAAATCAACTTAATATTGCTGAATTATTCGACTATTTAACTATTAATAGAGCACTTCTTCCCGTTTTCTCCTTTCTTTTTGAAATCATTTTGGGTGTGATTTTCAAACGTCACCATCACTAATTGGCTTTCCTCTAGATTTCAAGAATACAGCTCTGATATACTTGCCTTACCATTTCTCTATCTTAGAATGATCTTGAGCAATGGCTTCAGCTCCCTATCATATCCCTAATCGTCATTCGGAATGAAGCCAACATTTCTATTACCTTTCCTAACGTTACAATCCTTCTCCTTATTCTGTAATCTCTTTCCTCTCTGGGGTGGCCTCCGATCACCTTATCGTCGGTTTCCTGTTATATCATCTTCGTTCTTCCGTCAGAGAAGGCCGCACTCTTATGCTGTGAAGAAAACGATTTTGCGCACTTCGATATTACAAGCTCGTCGGGTTTGCTTTCGTATTCTTTGATTTCAATTTCTCATGGAATGACTACTGTTTCAGGGAGAAGGCTCTCTGAGTGCGCAGAAAGCATCAATAGAAGATAGACTATTTCATATATATAATATATAAATATATATATATAATATTATATATTATATTATATATATATATATATATATAATATATATATTATATATTATATAATTAATATTATATATAGAGTATATATATAAACCAATATTGGAGCGTAAAAGAAGTCATATATACAGATTTTAAAATTGTTAATTAGAGAGCAGGGCTTTAAGAAGCAGCGTCTCGGCTTCTTTATTTCATAGTACATTTTTTAAAGGTTGGATGTCAAAACGCAATTACATTTATAAACAACAAGGACGAAAGCATCTATATAATATAATATATATATATTATTAAATATATATATATATATATATTATATATAGATATATAGTTAATATATTATATAACTATTATCATCAAATTGAAGGAAATGGAATTTTAGGAAATTTATATATGAACATTTAAGTATAAAAAATATATAAACAAAAAATTTTAGTAGTAGTTTATAGTATTAGTATTTTAGCTAATCAGTTTATTACCTTGGAATGATCCTTCATTATGTCAACATCTGATCATCAAAGCTCTTTACCTTTAACTGCGGTTATCAACTCTGCGGAGAGCAGGTCTTTTGTCTCATAGGATTTGTTGAAGAACCTCTACAGAGTCATACGGTGGACAAAATCCCATCTTGTGCGTTCTGAAAACCAGCCTCCTTTTAAGTCTAATCGTAGATTCATCGGTCTGCTAAACTAGTGCTACCGACCTTGCAGATTTCAGAGAGCACGTGCCTTCGCCATGACACCTCTATAGGGCCCCTGAATATTACATTTTGCAGTGCAGCATTTTCATCCTTGCTGGCTACTAAATTGAAAGTGTGGAGCAGTACAGCTCATTTGGGCTGGGTGATTGACAGGGTTACCAACAATGGTGCCAGACTCAGATACAAGCACAACCAAAGAATCTGTTATGGAGACAAACTCAGACTCCTGGTTCATCCACCAATCCTTAAACAGGTCAGTCACAGCAAGCATCCTGGGATTGGCGTTCCTCCACATCCCGGAGTCACTGGACAGTCTGGTTGTGTGTCAGGCTCTGTTCCAAAGTGGACAAAATCCTTCACAAAGTTTCCCCCATTGTCTGTGGCAGTCCTGAAATATAAAGATATTCCAAATTCTTTATAAAATAGTAATTAGTGGCATTCTGAATTTAAAGCTATAAAAAATATTTTAATAAAATATATGGATATCAAATATAATTATCAACTATCTAACCTGGGTAAATTTACGCTCAAAATGGAATTCGTAGTGAACGTTTATCACGGTTTGTGAAAGCACTTCATATGTGTGATGTCCTGTCAGTCTTATGCACGGCCGATATTTGCGATGTAATAGCCGCGTCTCTTGTGGGAGGGATCCAAACCATGCGCACGTCATGCCAGTAGCCTTTATCTGTGCAGGACCAACAGTCAGCTTGGTTGCTATATACTAAATTTGCACGAGAAGTTTGAAACCATTAGTATTAAGTTTTAATGTTCTAAATTGAGGCCTTATGTTTTAACAAAAAATGTTCATTAATTAAAGGAAACAAAGTTGTAATAAATTGGTCAATTTACCTAATCAAGTACTGCTTTGAAGTCGGATTGAGAGTTAGAACATTCGCCTCCAAGCGCGCCTCCTCGAGATAGATCTCTTGATGTGCTTAATATTTGATTAGCCTCATTGAAAGTGGAAGAACTCTACAATCTACATTCAAAGGAGTGATGCATGTTTTTACGAACAAGTCTACCAATACTCTGAATCAACCACAGGTGGGGTAACCACTGCCTGTAGAAACGAAAGCCAAAAGGACTGATTCAATTGGTTTTACTGGGAACATTTTTTGTATATCGCGGTTGGCGAAAAAATAGATTCTCACTGCGTTGAACTGAAAGAAAACTTTAGTTTTGCCTCCTTCACGAACTGAGTCCACCTTCGAAGTCTGGCTCAAACTGGGATTATTGCCTTGGGTGACAGTTCCCTAATAAGAAGCTCTGCTTTAAATTATTAGCTTTAGCATGAATGTGTTTAAAGGAGAAAATACTTCGATTGAAAGCGCGTAACTAAAAATCAATTTATCACCTTCTATATCTTAAAGTGAAAAGTCACCAAGAAAACGGCCAAGGTATCTGAGATTGTATCCTGAGGTTCAGTGATATCAGAAATTTCAACCTTCGACATTGAAGACTTTCAGATCTTAAGATTCCACTTTTAGCCGATTTATTTAAGTCAGATATATAATATATATACTATATATTATACTTAAGATATATATATATATATATATATATATAGATATATATATATATAATATATAGAATTATATATATATTATATATAGTATATATATATATATATATGTATAAATATATATATATATATATAATATATAATATATATATTATATATAGATATATAATTATAAATGATATCATATAGTGTATAGATATCTATATATATATAGTATATAGTATATACCGTATATGGACAAATGTTACTTATACAGCCACACGGTGGAACGAGAGGTCGGATCCAAAAAAAAATTTCGCAGGTAGCCTTCTATATACATAAAATAGATGTTTAGCGGCGAATATGAATTTTTTTCCTATGTTCTAGGTGTGAAATTAGGTTAGGTCAGGTTAGTTTAGGTCAGGTCACCCCCTAGAAAAAAAATTTCATTTCTCCCCTAGAACATCTATCTGTGTATCATAGACGGCTACCTGACAAATTTTTTGGGGAATACCCTTTTTACTAATGTTTACTAACTTTAAACACTCACTTATTGGACACACATATGCTAAAAAATACAACAATTTGAAAAAAAGGTTACATTCTTACTTATTTATTTAAAAAAATGGCCAATAATAATTCATAACGTATATAAAAAATTTCATAAAATTTTAAAAATCATTTCTTTTAGCGTTTGGACCGCTGCACACCCTGATTATTCAATGCATTTTATTTCAATAAGAATGTTCGCCGCAACCAACTAGATCCAAAAATAAGCAACAAAAAATTTTTTAATTGCTTTAAATAGTTTTCATTTCTCCCCTAAAAATCTTTAATTTTACTTAAACTTTCATTTGATATACAGTACATTTATTAATTTACAGTATTACCGTATAAAATGTGTGTGCGTGTATGTTTTTGTGTGTTTCGCTATTAAGTTTTAATGTATTGCTTTCTATTAACCTCTATCCTGAAAAAAAAAAAAAAACACTTGTCTATTTTGCCAAACTATAAATCTTCTTTTATCAAACTTCTCTAAAAAAAAAATTGGGGAATTACAGTAATTGCTTTCGACGCTCATAAATCATAAATGACCTTGAATGTTCTTTCAATTCTGACTTCTGAACAACGTTAGCAGCTACGTGTAACTGTCGCAGCTCTGTGTTCTACTGAATGAATATTTTTAATAAAAACTTCGTCCTAGTCCCCATCGTAAGTTTAATTTTGACAATTTTTCTAGCAGTCCACTTTTTGTATATATATATATAGTATATATATAATATACTATATATATATATATATAAGATATATATATATATATATATAATTATATATATATATATATATACTATATATATAATATATATATATATATAATATATATAATATATATATATAATATATATATTATATATATATATATATATATATATAATTATATATATATATAATATGTATACTATAATATATATATATAATATATATAATAATATTATATTATATATATATATATATATATATATATATATATAAGATATATATATATAATATATAATATTATAGATATATATATATATATATATATATATATAGTATACTATAATCTATATATAACTATATATATATATATTATATATATTAGTGATGGAATTAATGATACTATAAATATATATATATATATTATTATTATAATATATATAAATATATCATATATTATATATATTATATATATATTACTTATATATATACTATATAGTATTTGATAGTATATATATAAATATATAATATATATATATATTATGCAAAGTAATTAAATAATTTATTTTAATATTTAATACTTACCTAAAAAGACAGATGTCAGAATAACAGGCAAATTGAAAATATGCTTCACATAAAATCACAGACGACACTGATTCAAATTCACATTTAAGGTTAATATGAAATGTGAACACCGTAGATTTGTAAGAAGGAAGGAATTTATAGAATTTCATGTTTTGCTAGATATGAAAAGTGCCAGCTGATTGATTTGTTCTGTTCATAAGTTTATATTAGGGTCCTTTCAAACTAGGCAATGTAACCAATTGATTTAAACTTTTGAGTGGACAACAACAAGAAAATTTATAAAATTAATTAAATATATAGATTTAAAATTTTCTAATGTAAATAGATGATGTAGAAAATTTTTAACCAAACTTAGATCTATATCGATTTTTGTCACAAGATTGGAATAAAATGGTGTATACAGTATCTTATATTATTCAAATATCTATTTGTCATCAATATTATTTTTAAAGTTTATAGGATATTTGTTTTGATGGACAATTTGTTCACAAAAAAATATTAAAATTCGGCGGTGGACATTAACCCTTTCACTGCTGACACTTTCGCAATGCTCATGACGGGAACCTCCGGTGAAGATGCGCACCGCAATGAAAGAATATATTTAAAGGCATTTTAAGAATGTTTACTCAACATAATGTTAAGGCCTCATCAAATAATATATATACCGTATATATATATATATATAATATATATATATATATATATATATATATAATATATATATATATATATATATATATATTATATATATATATATATATATATTATATTATATATATATATATATAACCAATATGTATAGTTTTATATAGTAATATATATATATATATATATATATAATATATATATCAGATGGCACTCCTATACTCGTGCTACTCGTGCATAGCACGAGTTATTATTAATAGAAACGAGCGATCTTCTTCAAATTTTGTAAAGTATATGATAAAATTCTCTTATTTTTTGGCTAAAGTTGGTCAAATGAAAGAATACATTAACGACCCCAAATGAAAGATTATGTAAATTAAACAAAAAGTGTAAAAAAAAATCGCCATTGAATATGCTATTTTTTACTCAATTATAAATGGTAACGGCTCGTGCCTCTCTGAAAATGCGGAGAAAAAATTTGAAGACGTTTCTATTACGTGCGTTCTTTTTTTATAACAAGTTAGTTTTTTTTCTAGCTAGGGATCGTAATAAACTACCACTCGTTTGGTAATTTTAAAAAAAAATTTATAAATAAACTTTACTTGTTTCTTAATGCACATTGCGAATAAAAAATATTTTAATAGGTATTTACTCTAATATCTCCAATTTGAAAAAGGAAAAACCCAATATCGGACCTATAAACCAATTATATGCCTAAGAAAACTGTTTAAAATATGGATAACTCCCCAATATCTCATATAAATTATTTTATATTATATATATATATATATATATATATATATATATATATATATATATATATATATATATATATATATATATATATATATTATATATATATATATAGATATATTATATATAATATATTATAATATATATATTAATAAGATATATATATAATTTATTTAATTATACATAAAAGTATTCAGTGCTCAGTTGTTGAGTTGAACATATGTTTTGCTTCAACTGTAAATTTTTTAATTTGCCTCATATAAAATATATAAATGACGATGCCAAATATTAATGTCTTTTACTTTCCCAAAATTGGAGATATTTTTTAAAAATTAAAAATTAAATAATAATGATAAGAGATTTTGTTACTTTTGAATAATTATATAACAATCATACCAAACCTGATTTTTTTTAAAAATATTCAAGAAAACTTTAACATAACTTTTACGAACCAAAAAAAAAAGACGAATGTTGCAAGTCATACTTTGATGCTTTCTCGCAAACGGTTTGCAAGTAATAAATAATTTTTGAACATATGCAGATGAATAATAATAATAATAATAATAATAATAATAATAATAATAATAATAATAATAATAATAATAATAATAATAATAATAATAATAATAATAATAATAATAATAATAATAATGGAAAAAAAAATAAGACCATAAGTAGATTAATTCCACCGTTTTTTCGACCAACCCTTGTGTTCTGAAGTTTGAAGCCGAGCTTACTACTATTAAGTTTAAATTCTGTATAGGTTTCTAGTTTGCTATTAACATTCAAAAATTATATTTACCAAAAAAGCACATATAAAGTATTCTGTTAAAATCTAATTATATTATTATTAACCCCTGGAAATAATGAAAACTGAAGTTTTGAAAATTAATCTAAAGTAATAGTGACTGTGAGGACAGATCAATTAAGTTAAAAGAATTAAATTAAAGGAAGATTGACTGTAGGTGTGATAAATTTAATAAAATTTAAATTTATAATAAAAGTTTATTTTTAGAATATAAAAAAACAAACCTAGGATTCGTATAAGTAGTACCTCTTTTTTTTTCTTTAACTTTTTCTTTACCATGGACATCCTTTAAATTCCTTTTGTTTCCGTGGACTACCAAAGCTTAATTTCGTATTAAAACCCTTCAATGCTTCAAATATTTATTTAATTAAAGTTTCTCATGAAGAGTCTTCTGATATTTGTGGTGATGGGAGCAAATATTTATTAAAATCATAATCAGAAGTCACGTGCTGCATTTCACTTACGATCATTTTTATGTCGGGCTTAATTAATATCTGAAATTTGTATTTTGATTCCGACTCTTCTGGAACCCTTGGACCCAGGTTAAAACCACTGGGTTATAAGATAATCCGACTCCGGTTCCAATATTTACAGATTCCCCAATTCCAAACTCCGAATCCAGAGAAATGATATTAACATTTTTACAACTATTTGTATTCATATTTTTCTCTCACAAATTTTTGCAATATTTTTCATTGGACACAAAATCCTACAACTTTCTCTCACCACTTCTGCTAAACTTTTTAAAAAGATTCCCATAGTCATTAACTCTGTTAAAAAATGCCAGAAAGTGCAGGGTTGGTGATGTTTTTGATTTTTTTTAAAAAATAAAAAAAAATAAAAAAATCAATGATTTTTTTATTTGATTTATTTGATTTTTTTTATTTATTTGATTTTTTAGGCACAAATTGCCTTTTTAATTATTATTTTGATAAAATTAGTAAATGATCCTAATTATTACCTAATTAATAATTAAGATTTATAATATATTTATTTCTCGTTAGTATTTGTTATATATAATTATATATTATATACTATATAATATATATAATTTAGATATAAGAATATAGTATTCTACGTATATATATATTTTATTTTTAAGTATTATATAATTATTATAATTATTTATTTATTTTTATGATTTGTTTGATTTTTTAAGGCACAAATTGGATTTTAATTATTATTTTGGATAAATTAGTAAATAATCTAATTATTACCTAATTATACATTATGATGTAAATAGTATATTATTATTTAGTTTACACTTTCTAAATTATTATATATATATAGTATATTAGAATATATATTATATAATAGTATATATATAATATAATATATAATATATTATGTAATATATAGTATATATAGGTATAATATATTATATATAGCACTAATATATCTAATATATATTATATAATAATATAATATATATATATATATATAATAATATAATATAATATATATATATATATATATATTAAATATATTATAATACTATATATATATTATAGCACGGTTATAATTACTATTATATATAATTATAATATATATATTAATATTATATATATTATATTATATAATAATATATATATTAATTATATTAATTTATTATAACTGTGTTTATGATATATATATATATATATTGAGTGATCGTACGATTTATGAAAATTTGCGAATAACGAATGACGATGACGAATTTATAGTATATTTTGACGATGACGATATAATGATGATTTTTGAAAATATATTTAAAAAAAAATATTCTCTCTCTCGAGGTTCCCTTCTCTCTCTCCGTCTCTCTTCTCTTTCCTACTCTAGCATACACTCCTCATCTCCTCTCTATATATATTATTATATATATTTATAATATATATATCTATATATATAAGTATATATTGCTATAATTGATATGTTATATATATGATATATTATAATATTAATAAAGATATTATATAATAGATATTAATTTTTATTATAGTATATATATATTATATAGTATAATATATATATTATACAAGGCTGTAGCCAGGGGGGTCAGGGGGTTCAATCTCCCAAAATTATTTAAAGGATCAAAATTTTTTGATTCTTAAGTCTCTTATTAAATTATATAATTAGTAATAAATAATATAATAATCAATATAATAAAATTAATATAATATATAACATAAATAATATCATATAAATCATAATAATATATATATAATAATAATAAATAATATAGATTAATATAATAATAATATAAATAGAATAATAATAATAGTAATAATAATAATAATAAAAAGAATAATAAATTAATAATAAATAAGATAATAATGAATATGAACATTTTAATTGAAATGATGGAGACATGGTTTGTGTTCCGTAACGAGTTCTTAGGTCAAGTGCTGTTCTTCATATGTAGACCAGGGCACTTAATTAAGGGGTTCTACGTTGCAGATGATATAGCAAGTTGGTACCTAGTTAGGAATATGATGGATGTATAAATATTAAAAAGATAAGGAGGAGCTGTATGCGTGGTGGACTAGCAGTTGTCATCATTTCTCAGCTAAATCTTTCTCTCTCCAAAATCCATGGTTCGATCGGGCTTGTTCTCTGGCCATTCAGGCAGAGACAGTGCGTATGGGGGAAATTCTCGTTCTCCAATCACTCCTCGCAATTTTCATTCAGCTAAAGAATTGTTGCAGGGATACTTTCTACGAGCAAAGCGGGCTTTCATCGAATGAAAGTGCGCTAACCTCCTTGTTCTCCTAGACAAACTTTCTGCCTCTTGCAAAAACATCTCTAAGCAACTTCTGTAAATCTGGCTTTCCTCTGGTTCTGTTGTTAATTCCTCCACACTGACAAAGGCAAGCTCTTCGCATCTATTTTATCCACTAACGTCAACCTGAGAGATTCTGGCGATTTCATCTTTCCCTTCTGATGCCTTCTTCCCTAGTTGTTTTATGTCTGCTTGATTACTATTTGATCTGGTGCAATAGCCCTGAAATCTATGAAGGTAATTAGGAAGCGGTGGCCAGATGGATTCTCCCGCAATTTGGGAGTGTCTTCCGTGCTATTACCCGCCCTTTCAACTATAACCATTCGTAATACTACACTTTCCCCTCGTTTGGAAGCTCGAACATGTACAACCTAGTATCGAAAAAGAAGCCCGCTGTGATCACTTAACTATCGCGCTATAGCTCTCACTTGTTTCTTTCTAAGATCTTGAACCCTTCTCAACTCTCACTTTCTTAGATTATCTGGAAACTCATTCCTTCTTTCCGATAGCAGTACGGCTTCCAGCGCTCGAGGTTACTGGCGATAACTTTCCTATCTAACGATTTATGGTTTTCAGCTCTTGGGAACTACAGATAGACTTGCGTGGTGCGCTGACATATCCAAAGATTGACGCGATTTTAGCCCCCGCGTCTCTCTCTCCTTTTGGTTTCTCTTCCTTTGCTTATATATGTCTAGTTCTTTCAAATCTCTATATATTGGCTGTTGTTGATGGGAGACTCTTCTTATTTTTTTTTAATATTTCTTACTTGAATTTATCTTCTTATTAAAATTTCATTTTGACTTCAAGTCAAAAATTGATCTGAATCTGACCTTCATTTTCACTATTTCAATTTATTTTTCCCTTTTACTTCTGGAGCTCTCGTCTTATTCCTATTCTATTCTCGCTATCTGGATAGAATTTCCGGGTGGTCGTGCTCAAGTGATTCAATATCTTTAAACCCAACTTCGCAAATTCTCTCTAAAGTCATTCAAACTTATCAAAGGCTCTAAAACATTCCTGGTCTGTCCTTAGATTTATGTTTTTGAATTTACTAACGAAATTCTTGGAAACCTTATGTCCACGTTGCCTAAGGCGCTCAAAGAACCTGGATTATTTAGACTGCAGACTTGTTTTTTCTCTTCTCAGTTGCTCAGTTATACAAGGACTGCGAGACTTGTATGGAGTACTTGCTCTCATATTGGAGGGGGCTCTGGTTTCCCTGTTTGTGATAGGGTTTGAGTCAGGCCAAAAGGGCTTTAACTGTTTTTTTGGTGCTTTATTCTTTTCTATAGGCATTCAGCGCAAGTCTCGTAGAATCTTATCTTTTAGCGTACTTCACACTTTAACGATGCCCTCGTAGCACAAGGAGTGCTGTATTCTGTGTGATAATTTGTGGTTGATATTGGTTCCAGGCTTGTTTCGCTGTGGTGCTTCTTCTTTCCAGTCCTCTTTGCTGTGGAATTCTCTTCCATCTTCTGTATGTCCTGTGGAATTTAATCTCCCTCACTTTAAGCTGCGCTGTGCTCTGCGTATTGCGCTAGAGGGTGAACTTTGAGCGTACTAACACCTCCTTGAATAGGGCTGACTGTGATGTTGTGAACAACTTGTAAAAAAAGTCCTACTCACCCCATTCAAAACGTCAGTCATTCAGATTATCCCAGAAAATGCACTCTTCACTTACTCTCAATGGACTCATATATGCCGATACCATATCCCATACTTTTCACCTATTGCAACTTAAATTACTTTAGGAGTTCTAGCACTACACACCACAAATCTACCATAGCTTCTACCAAATACTACTCATAGAATTGCAATCTTTCTATCGCCGTCCTCATTCCTTTCCACCAGACAAAATACACCTTTCCACCACACAATCATTTTCACCGTTTCTTCATCTTTGTTTTCCGTCACAGCGAAAATCAAATTTTCGCTTTCTAAATACATCCATCACATCTCTCCTTTTCTCCCTCATTTCCTCTGACATTTCATGTATCATACAGTTGCACTTACTGTCGTGCGAAAGATAAACGGATTACGGCGAATCATGACTTCTCTGAGCACGCATTAGCATTCCTGGCAAGATAAGTGAGTGGGGAAGCAACCCAATACCACCATCATTATTGTGCTTCTACGAACGGCTTTTTGCTCCCACCATTAGGGATATAAGGATAGTGATGTCTAAGATGTGTCTAGAATGGGGCTTGATTGGCTTGATGTGGATAAGATAGTGTGTCTATTAAGATGTGTCTGGAGGAAGAGTGGGGATATGAATGCAGAAGAAAAAGGCGAACCAATTAGGCACTGGAATGTCATAATACCATAATCGAATGGGTAATTATATATATATAATTAATAAATAATTATATATATAGTATAGTAAATAGTATAATTATTATATATATATTATATATGTATATATATATAATATAGTATATATATATTATATATATATATTAATAAGATATAATTTATTATATATATTAACTATATAGTACTATATCGTTTAAAGAAGTTATATTAAAATTTAATATTATATATTATATATTTAGAATTTTTATAATTGAAAATCCAAAAAAATGTTAATTATTGTAAAATTAAGTATTTATCGGCAAATTACGATTACGATGACGATTGGAAAAAAATATCGAGTTATTTTAAATATCTTTCGATTGAAGATATCGTCCATCCTAATATATTGATATATAATATATTATATATATTATATATTATATTATATTATTACTAATATATATATATATATATATATCTATATATATATATTATATATTATATAATATAATATTTATATATAAGATAATATATGATATCGATTAATATTTATTATAGTATATATATATTAGTATAATATTATATATTATAGTTAATAATATAGTTTATATATATAATATATAATATATATATAAAGTAAGTTATATTATAATTAACTATATATATTAAATTATTTATTATGTATATATATATTTTATCTATATAATATTATATATTTATATAGAGAGAGAGAGCAGTTTGAGTTGAAGAGTAAGGCCGTTTCGAATCGAGCTCCGTCGAAAGACTTGGACACAGATCTGCTAAAGTTTTCTTAGTGATTCATCGTGTTGTTGAATGTCTTTGTTAACACAAGTGGTGATATTATCTTATATGTGATCTAAGCCACATATCTGATTCTTAGAAGTTATGTTTACAGTAGATCTTCGATTAGCAGTGTCTAATATATTTAACATGTCTCTAATTTATCTCTGTCATCAAAGAAATGAATAATTTAGCTAGTTATATTCTGCATATTTTCAAGAGTGATATTTTTTTGCTTTCTTGTAAATTATTATGATGCGAAATGAACGCTCTCCAAGATATGTATTGATTCGAAATTTAGTAAATGTTTTATAATATTCTGTATGTCAACTGTAATTGTAGCCAAGATTAATCTACAATAATTCCAGTATTTAATTTATAAGATTCTCGCTCTCACTGTCCAATCCTTATATCAAAATAAAA